>JUJX01000017.1:471170-483307 GCA_000800745.1 Diaporthe longicolla | reverse complement strand
TAAGTAGTTAAATAAGTTATATAGTTATATAAATTATATACTTATATAATTATATAAAACCCTTTATTATATAACTATATAATTATATAAAACCTTTTATTATATAACTATATAATTATATATATATAGTTATATAATTATATAATTATACTATTAGTATTAATTAAGAAATAAATACTAATATTTAATTAAAATTTTTTAATAAGGAATTTTATATTAACTATTAGTATTTATTTCTTAATTAATACTAATACTTTAATAATAAAAATTATATTATTATATAGAGAAAAATTTACTTTAAATCTTTATACTTTTCTTATAATTATTTCTATTTTTAAAGTTATATAGTTATATAGTTTATATAACTATATAAACTATATAACTATATAACTATATAAACTATATAACTATATAACTATATAAACTATATAACTATATAACTATATAAGACCCTCTACTATACAACTATATAACTATATATATATAGTTATATAGTTATATAACCTACTATATAACTATATAACTATACCGTTATAACTCTAAGTATAAAAAGCCTAACTATAGTTATATAAATAGCTTACTTAAGTTAAATTATTAAAGATTATTAAACTTTAATAATAAGCTTTATAAACTAATATTATAAATTATTTTAAATTATTAAAAAAGTATAATAAGTTAAGTAAATTAATAGTAAGTTAAGTTAAAGAATTAAACTATATAAAATATATTTATTATTAATAGATAATATTAAAATAAAATAACTTTTTAATAGTTAATTTAAGTATTCTTTTTAAATAACCTTTATTAACTAATAATTATTATACTATTTAGAATATTATTTAACTATTATTTTATTATATATTTTAAATATAAACCTTTTAATCTTTTAATTTATAAAACTTTAAAAAGTATTAATTATTATATTTTAATAACTTTTATTTATATATTACTATATAAACTTTAAATAATATTATATATAAACCTTTTTATAATTTATATAATATTTAAACTTAATAATAACCTTTTTTAATATAACTTTATATAGAAAATAAATATTATTATAAGTAATAATAATAGAAGAAGTACTTTAAATAATAGTTATAATAATAATATTTAAAAATTAATTTTTAAATAGCTTTAAAAGTTAGTTATTAAAATCTAATAATTTTATATTATAGTTAATAAATAAATATAATAAAATAAAGAAATAAAATAACTTAAATAAAAAGTTACTATCTTTAAAACTATTATAGCTATTATTAATATTTTAATTATAATTAAAGAAAATATTAAATTAAATAACTTAACTTTATATAATAAAACTTTAAATTAGTTTTAAATATACTTAATATAAGTATAGGTTTACTAATAGTTTAATTATATAAATACTTATTTAAATAAAAAATAAGTTATATATACTATTTTATTCTTTAAAAAGAGAGTTTTAATATAGTTTAAACCTTATTTTATAAACTTTATTACTTTAAAAGTATTTAAGAAATATAAAAATAAAACTTAAAAGATTTTTAATAAATATAAAAACTATAAAAAAGCTTTAAAGACTTTATTTTAAAATTTAAATAAGGAATAATAAGCTAAAAAAGAACTTTTATACCTATAATAAAAAAGTTTAACTTTAACTTATATAATAGAGTTTTAAAGAATCTATATATATATTAACTTTATAAATAATATTAAAATCTTTATATTTTATAAAAGATTAAAAAAGAAAGTAAAAAATAAATTAACTAATTATAATAAACCTAATAACTTCTTATAATATATTAAACTAACTATTAAATTTAATAATAAACTTTTTAAAAAATATTAAAAGAAATATAAAAAAACTTTTAAATAATTCTAATATAATAATTAGTAAAATAAACTTAATATTAAAAAAAGATATAACTATAATAATTTAACTTAGTAAGAATAATAGTTAAAACTTATAAAGTTTAATATTATTTAATAATAAAATAAGAAAAATAAGAAGAATATTAAATATTTTAATTATAGTAAAAAGGAATATTATATTTAAAAATATTAAAGTAAAAAGAAAAAGGATTAAAAGTTTATCTTTAGTAACTTTAAATAAGTTAATATTATTATATAATAAAAAAGTTTTATTTAATTTAAAAAATAGTAAATAATTAAAACTTTTTACTATATTTATAATATAATAATATATAACTAATATTAAGTTTATTTAAAATAAAACTTTAATAATTAATAAATAAAGTATAAATAAAACTTAAGTAAATATTTAATAGATAAATAAGTTTTATTTAAAATAGATTAAAATTATATAGTATAAGTTTATATTAAAACTTTAAAAGAACTTAGTTATAATAAACTATACTTTATTTAATATAAGGAAAAAAGTTATAAAATATATAAAGATAATAAAAAGAATTAATAGCTAGTATTAATAAGTATAGCTTATAATATTATTATAAAGTTATATATATAAATTAGTTAAATAAACTACTTTAATAACTATTACCTTACTTATCTATTAAATAAAAAAGGAGCTTATTAGTTTTTTTAAAAGTTATAGAAATTATATATATTAGTAATAGAAGAATAAGAAGTACTTTTACTATTAAAACTTAAGCTAATAAGGAATAATTTAAAAGATATACTTATATTTTAAGTTTAATAA
The DNA here is from genome assembly GCA_000800745.1 of Diaporthe longicolla. NCBI lineage: Eukaryota > Fungi > Ascomycota > Sordariomycetes > Diaporthales > Diaporthaceae > Diaporthe > Diaporthe longicolla. Next base: position 480,645 of record JUJX01000017.1, on the reverse strand, counting down.
AAGAAACTATAAGCTTACTTAAAGTATACTCTTTTATTAACTCTTTAAACTAATATTACTATAATAGCTATAGTAAGAAAGATTTTTATATTAACTATATAGTATTTAAAGAAAGAGGTTAAAATACTAGGAAATATAAGAAGGTTTTACTTAGTATACTTATTATATATAAATATCTTTTAAACTTTATATATTTATAATAAATATAAAGTTTATATTTAAAAGAAAATATCTTATAATTAGTTTCCTTAATAGTAATAAAGATAAGATATTAAAACTACTTATAAAAAAGATAACTTTAAAAAATAGATTATAAAGTAATAATATAAAATAATAGGATATATAAAGTTTTATTTTAACTTAAAAACCTTTTTAAAATATTTTTAATAACTTAAAGAATAAAGAACTTATATTAATAAGTTATACTAAGTTTATATAAATAATAAACTTAAAAAATAATATTAACTATAATAGTAAAGATAGATTTTTAACTTAATATAACTTATTATATAATAAGAAAGTATTAATAAACTTATAAAAACTTATAGTAATCTTAGAATATTACTAAAGATAATATTAAATAAATTTACTACCTTTTAAATAAATATTTAAAAAATAAATAATAGAAATTATTAATATAAAGTACTTATATATAATAAATAAGGAGGATTATTAGTATTTAAAAATAAAAATAAAAGTTAAAATTTATAAATATAAAGTATTTATTAATAGTAGTACTTAAAGAAACTTTATTTTTTTATAAATAGTTAATAAATATTAAATTCTTTAATATAAAAAGATAGAACTTTATAAATTTAATATAGTTAATAAAATAAAAGTTATTTATAAATAAAGTATTATTAATATAAAAACTAATTATTTTTAACTATAAATATTTAATTATATTAAATAACTTACTTTAAATATTATTAAGATAATAAATTATTAGTTAATTTTAAAAATCTTTTAATTAAAGAAGAATAACTTTTAAATAAATTAAACTATTAGTTAAATCTATTAAGCTAACTTTATTAGCTTAGTAAAAGGAATAATTATAAATTATAAAAATAAATAAAACTTAGTTTTTAAAGATAATAAAAGAATATATACTTAAATAAACTATATAAATACTTTTTAAAGAAAAAGAAAGAAGGATTTAGTTATTAAGAAAGTTTAATAATAACTATTATATAAGTTAAATAATAATAAGTAATAATAGTTATAACTTTAAAATTACTAATAATAAATTATATTAGCTATATAAGAATAAATTAAAAAGATTTAAAAAAAATTTAAATAGGTATAATAAGTATAGAAAATAATACTTATAGTTTAAATTACCTTATTAGTAAGAACTTTATAATAAATAATAAAAGTATATAAGATTAGTTTTATTAAATAAGTTAAGCTAATTTTTTAAAGATTTATAGTTTATTTATAAAAAGTTAAAGTAGTAAAGAAGGATTTTTAAAAGTTTATACTTTAAAAATACTATAAGTATATTAAGTTATTTATAACTATATTTAATATTAAACTATTTAAATATAATAATTAAAATTATAAAATACTTTTTAAAGAAAGGATAGTATTAAAATTTATAAAGATTTATAGATTTAATAAAATTTAATTAAAAGTATTTAAAAAATACTTTAATAAAAACTTAATAAAAAGTTATATTTAATTATTAATATTATTAGCTAAATACTCTATCTTTTTTCTATTTAAAAAAAATAAAAAGCTATAACTTTATATAAATTATTAATAATTAAATAATATTACTATTAAAAACTATTATTTATTATTTTTAATATAAGAATTTAAAAATTAACTATAAGAAACTTAGTAGTTTATAGCTTTAAACTTTAAAAGAGTTTATAATATAATTAAAATAAAAAAGAGTAAAGAATAAAAAATAGTATTTTAAATATATTATAANTAGAATTTAAAGATTAACTATAAAAAGTTTAATAGTTTATAATTTTAAATTTTAAAAAAGCTTATAACTTAATTAAAATAAAGATAAGTAAAAAATTGAAAATAGTATTTTAAATATATTATAAATATTTTAAATATATAGTTATACTATTTAAGCTAATTAATATACTAGTAATATTCTAAATTATAATTAATTATATTTTTAAAGAATATTTAAATATCTTTATTATTATATATTTAAATAATATCCTTATTTATTTAAAAATACTTAATAATTATAAAAGATATATATATAAGGTTTTATAGAAATTTTAAAATATAAACTTTTTAGTTAAATTAAAATAAAGTATATTTTATACTAAGAAAGTTAACTATTTTAAATATATAATTTAATTTATAAAAATTAAAATATAGAAATTTAAAATTACTATTATTAAAGAATAGTTAATATTAATTAATATTAAGGAAGTTAAAAAATTCTTTAAATTTATTAATTTCTATTAATAGTTTATTAAAAACTATTTAAAAATTATAATTCCTTTAACTAATTTTATTAAAAATATTATTTACTTTTAATAGAATAATAAAGTATAAAAAGTTTTTAAAGAATTTAAATAAAAAGTTATTTTAAAATTAATTTTAGTTAAAGTAAACTTAAATAAAGAATATAAAGTTAAAACTAATATTTTTAATTATATAATAAAAGGATAGTTAGAATAATATAATATTTAAAAAAAGTTATACTTTATTATTTTTTTTAAAAAAAAGTTTAATAAATTAGAAATTAACTATAATATATTTAATAAAGAACTAATAATAATTATTAAAGTATTTAAAAAATAATAATACTATTTTATTAGTATAAAATACTAAGTATAAATATTTATTAATTATAAAAATCTAATTAGCTTTATTATTATTAAAGAATTTAATAAATATTAGATTAAATAAGTAAAATTTCTATTATAATTTAATATTTAAATTATTTATAAATAAAGATTAAAAAATAATAGAGTAAATATTTTTAATAAAAGGTTAAACTATTTATAAAATATACTTTTAAAGATATAAAGTATTTTTTAAACTATTTTTAAAGAAAACCTATTATTTTAAAAGTACTAATAATTAATAATAGTATTTTATATTAAAGTTAACCTAAAGTAGAAGATTAAACTTAAAATAGTTTATTAAAAGCTATTTAATAAGTTTAAAGAATAACTAATAAAAAATAAAAGTATATATTATTAAAGAAAATAACTTTTTATATTTAAAGAATTATAAGAAAAACTTATATAAAGAATCTATAAAACCTTAGCTTATAAATACTAAAAAATTATAGTAACTATAAAGTAAATTAAATAATATTACTACTTTTTTAAAGTTAAGAAAGAAGTTTAAATAGTTATTTAAAATTATAATATATACTATAAAAGTAAAATTATTAAATATAAGTTCTATAGTTTACTATAGTTTTTATTAATATTTAATAAACTATAGTAATTAATTAACTTTAATTTTATTATTAAACTATTAAACTTAAAAAAACCTATAATAAAAGTAAGTTATAATAGTATTTTAGTTATTTTAAATAAGTTTATAAAGTATATATACTTTATTCTTTATAAAAAAGCTAGTAATATAAATAAACTTATATATACCTTCTTATAAATAATTATTAATAATTATAGAATACTATAAAAGATTATTTTAAATAAAGGAATAATATTTACTTTAAATTTTTAATAATTATTTATAAAATAATTTAATTTAAAATTAAAGCTTTTAATAGCTTTTATTATAAATATAATAGGAATAGAACTAGAGGAGTATTATTAATCTTTTAAAAGTATAGATAAACTTTATAAGTTAATAGGATAAGCTTATAAGAGGTAGTATAACTTAAAAAGTTATATAACCTAGATTACTTAATAACTAAAGCTATTAAATTACTTAGAGTAAGCTAAGTAAGTTAAGTAAGTAGTAAGCTAGGTAAGCTAAGTAAGTAGGTTTTATTAATAGGCTAAAGAATTAGACTATATAGATATATTTATTATTAGTAGATAGTATTAGGATAGGATAGCTTTTTAGTAGTTAATCTAAGTATTTTTCTTAAATAGCTCTTATTAGTTAGTAATTATTATATTATTTAAAATATTACTTAATTACTACTTAGTTATATATTTTAAATATAAACTTTTTAATCTCTTAGTTTATAAAACTTAGGAAGCTTTAATTATTATATTTTAATTATTTTTATTTATATATTACTATATAAACTTAAGTAATATTATATATAAATCCTTTTATAACTTATATAATATTTAAACTTAATAATAGCCTTTTTTAATATAACTTTATATAAAAAATAGATATTATTATAAGTAATAATAATAGAAAAAGTACTTTAAATAGTAGCTATAATAATAATATTTAAAGATTAACCTTTAAATAACTTTTAAAGCTAGTTATTAAAGTTTAATAACTTTATATTATAATTAATAAATAGGTATAATAAAATAAAAAAATAGAGTAACTTAAATAAAAAGTTACTATCTTTAAAGCTATTATAGTTATTATTAATATTCTTATTATAGCTAAAGAAAATATTAAGTTAAATAACTTAACTTTATTTAATAAAATTTTAAATTAACTTTAAGTATACCTAATATAGATATAAGCTTACTAATAGTTTAATTATATAAATACTTAGTTAAATAGAAAATAAGTTATATATACTACTTTATTCCTTAAAGAAAGAGTTTTAGTATAGTTTAAACCTTACTTTATAGACTTTATTACTTTAGAAATATTTAAGAAATATAAGGATAAAATTTAAAAAATCTTTAATAAGTATAAAAATTATAAAGAAGTTTTAAAAACTCTATTTTAGAATTTAGATAAGAAATAATAAGCTAAAAGAGAACTTTTATATTTAAAATAAAAAAGCCTAGCTTTAGTTTATATAGTAGAGTTTTAGAGAATTTATATATATATTAATTTTATAAATAATACTAAAATCTTTATATTTTATAAAAGATTAAAGAAAGAAGTAAAGAATAAATTAGCTAGATATAATAGACTTAATAACTTTTTATAATATATTAAACTAATTATTAAATTTAATAATAAGCTTTTTAAAAAATACTAGGAGAGATATAGAAATAACTTTAGATAATTCTAATATAATAATTAGTAGAATAAACTTAATATTAAAAAAAGATATAACTATAATAACTTAATTTAGTAGGGATAATAAATAAGCTTTATAAAGTTTAATACTATTTAATAGAAAGATAAAAAGAATATTAAATATTATAATTATAGTAAGAAAGGATATTTTAAATAAGAATATTATAATAAAAAGAAAAAAGATTAGAAGTTAGTATTTAATAGCTTTAAATAAACTAATATAGCTTTATATAATAAATATTTAATATATTAGTTTAAATAATAATAGAAAATAATAACTTAGTACTATATTTATAATATACTAATATATAACTAATACTATATTTACTTAGAAAATCTTTTAAATAATAAATAACTTTTATTTAAAATAAATTAAACTTATAGTAATTAAAATATAAAAGATTATTTTAATAAAAATTAAAAGGTATATAATAGTCTATACTTTACTTAGTATAATAAAAAAGAGTATAAGAAGTATTAAAAAGATAAAAAGAAATAAGTACCTATACTTATTACTAACTTTTATAAAATAATTAAAGTATTATATATAATAATAAGCTAGACTAACTATTATAATAATAACTACTTTATATATTAAAGTAATAAAGAAGGAGTTAACTAGTTCTTTAAAAAGATATAAATACTTATAGTTTTAAAATAAAAACTAATATAAGTATTTATTAAAACTAATATTATAATACTTTTAGATTTAAAGAACTAAAACCTTTATAAATAGATAAGTAAAGTATTATTTATAGCTTTAGATATAAGTATTATAAAGATTATAATCTTTAAATAAGAATAAAGTATAATAATTATAGTAATTTAAGAAGGATTTCTAGTTATACTTTTAGTATAATTTCTATTAAATAACTTTTAAATATATTTATAGTATATATAATATAAGGAAATCTTATAAGTATTCTATATATTTAATTAGTATAAAATATATTATATTATAAAAGTTATAAAGGATTTTTTTTAAAAAGATAAATAATAATTAAAATAGTCTAACTTTATAAATAATATAAACTATAATATTAGATAATAGAGGATTATATCTTTAATAAAAAATATATAATATTAGGATTTTAGTAAAACTATTTAATATATTATATATATAACTTAGTAATATAATAGTAGTATTTATATTATAATTACTAGATATATACTAAGCTTAAACTTTAAAACTAATACTAAAGAACTTAAGGTAATATATTATTACCTTTTAATAATAATAATATAAGACTAAGAGACTTTATAATAATAGTATAAGTACTTAAAGTAGTATAAGGACTTATAAAAGAAGCTATTTAATAGATTAAGGATATTTTAATATAAAATTAGATAATAAAAAATAAATTAAGCTACTTATAAAGCTTTAGATAGTAGAAAATAATATAAGGTATTTATATATAATAAATAAGGAGGATTATTAATATTTAAAAATAAAACTTAAACTTAAAATCTATAAATATAAAGTATTTATTAATAGTAGTATATAAAGGAATTTTATCTCTTTATAGATAGTTAATAAATATTATATTTTTTAGTATAAGAAAAAGGAACTTTATAAACTTAATATAATAAATAAAATAAAAGTAACTTATAGTAAAAATATTATTAATATAGAAACTAATTATCTTTTACTATAGATATTTAACTATATAAAGTAGCTTTTATTTAATATTATTAAAATAATAAATTATTAGCTAATTTTAAAAATTCTTTAGTTAAGAAAGAATAACTTTTAAATAGATTAGACTATTAATTAAATTTACTAAACTAACTTTATTAGCTTAATAAAAAGAATAATTATATATTATAAAAATAAGTAAAGCTTAGTTTTTAAAGATAGTATTTAAAAGATATATATTTAAATAAGCTTAATAACTATCTTTTATAAAGAAGAGAAGGACTTAGCTTTTAAATAAGTTTTAATAAAGCTTATATATAAATTAATAAAATAATAGAAAGATACTCTATAATAAACTAATATCTTAGATTCTCTATATACTAAAAAGTATTTAAATAATAATAATCTATCTTAGATTAATAATAAGAAATAATAATTTATATTAATAGTATAAGAATAAATTAAAGAGATTTAAAAAAGATTTAAATAAGTATAATAAGTATAAAAAATAATATCTATAGTTTAAGTTACTTTATTAATAAAAACTTTATAATAAGTAATAAAAGTATATAAAATTAGCTTTATTAAATAAGTTAAGCTAATTCTTTAAAGATTTATAACTTATTTTTAAAAAGTTAAAATAATAGAGAAGAATCTTTAAAAGTTTATACTTTAGAAATATTATAAGTATATTAAGTTATTTATAACTATACTTAATATTAAACTATTTAAATATAATAATTAAAATTATAAAATACCTTTTAAGAAAGAAATAATATTAAAATTTATAAAGATTTATAAATTTAATAAAATTTAACTAAAGATATTTAAAGAGTATTTTAATAAAAACCTAATAAAGAATTATATTTAACTATTAATATTACTAACTAAATACTTTATCCTCTTTATATTTAAAAAAAATAAAAAGCTATAACTTTATATAAATTATTAATAACTAAATAATATTATTATTAAAAACTATTATTTATTATTTTTAATATAAAAGTTTAAAAATTAACTATAAAAAGCTTAATAGTTTATAGTTTTAAACTTTAAAAAAGCTTATAATTTAATTAAAATAAAAAAGAGTAAAGAATATAAAATAATATTTTAAATATACTATAGATATTTTAAATATATAGTTATACTATTTAAATTAACTAATATATTAATAATATTTTAAATTATAATTATTTATATTCTTAAAGAATATTTAAATATCTTTATTATTATATATTTAAATAATATCCTTATTTATTTAAAAATACTTAATAATTATAAAGAATATATATATAAGGTTCTATAAAAGCTTTAAAATATAAAACTTTTAGTTAAACTAAAGAAAAGTATATTTTATATTAAAAAAGTTAACTACTTTAAATATATAATTTAACTTAAAGAAATTAAAATATAGTAATTTAAAATTACTACTATTAAAGAATAGTTAATACTAACTAATATTAAAAAAATTAAAGAATTCTTTAGATTTATTAATTTCTATTAATAGTTTATTAAAAACTATTTAAAAATTATAATTCCTCTAATTAACCTTACTAAAAATACTACTTACTTTTAATAAAATAATAAAGTATAAAAAGCTTTTAGAGAACTTAGATAAAAAGTTATTTTAGAATTAATTTTAGTTAAAGTAGATTTAAATAAAGAATATAAAGTTAAAACTAATATCTTTAATTATATAATAAAAAAATAATTAAAATAATATAATATTTAAAAAAAACTATACTTTATTACTTTCTTTTTAAAAAAGTTTAATAAACTAAAAATTAACTATAATATACTTAATAAAAAACTAATAGTAATTATTAAACTATTTAAAGAATAGTAATATTACTTTATTAATATAAAATATTAAGTATAAGTATTTACTAACTATAAAAACCTAGTTAGCTTTATTATTATTAAAGAACTTAATAAATATTAGATTAAATAAATAAAGTTTTTATTATAATTTAATATTTAAATTATTTATAAATAAAGATTAAAAAATAATAAAGTAGATACTCTTAATAAATAGTTAAACTACTTATAGAATATACTTTTAAAAATATAAAATATCTTTTAAACTATTTTTAAAAAAGACTTATTACTTTAAAAGTATTAATAACTAATAGTAGTATTTTATATTAAAGTTAACTTAAAATAAAAAATTAAATTTAAAATAGCTTATTAAAAGCTATCTAATAAGTTTAAAAAATAATTAATAGAAAATAAAAGTATATACTATTAAAGAAAATAGCTTTTTATACTTAAGGAACTATAAGAAAAACTTATATAAAAGATTTATAAAGCCTTAACCTATAGATATTAAGGAATTATAGTAACTATAAAATAAATTAAATAATACTACTATTTTTTTAAAGTTAAAAAAAAAGTTTAAAATATTATCTAAAATTATAATATATACTATAAAAGTAAGATTATTAAATATAAGTTTTATAACTTATTATAGTCTTTATTAATATTTAATAAACTATAGTAATTAATTAGCTTTAATTTTATTATTAAACTATTAAACTTAAAAAAACTTATAATAAAAATAAAATATAATAATATTTTAATTATTATAAATAAGTTTATAAAGTATATATATTTTATTTTTTATAAAAAAGTAAATAATATAAATAAACTTATATATACTTTCTTATAAATAATTATTAATAATTATAGAATATTATAAGAAATTATTTTAAATAA
>JUJX01000017.1:341824-470217 GCA_000800745.1 Diaporthe longicolla | reverse complement strand
TATATTACTTTTAAAACTAATATTAACTAATATATAATTTAAAATATAAGTTAAACTTAATAATAATAAAAAAGAATAAAAAGTTAAAAAAGTTTTAAATTTTAAAATATATAATATTAATATTAAATATTTAGTTAAATAAAAAGATTATAATAATAAAGATAATATATAAAAACCTTTTAAAAATTTAATAAACTATTAAAAAGTACTTTAAATATATTATTAAAGAAGACTAACTAATCTTTATTTATATTAATAATAACTAACTTTTAATTAATTATACTAAAAGAACTTAAAAATTAAAACTCTAATATAATAGAGTTCTTAGCTTTATAAGTAGAATACTATAGCTTTAACTTCTAATACTCTTATATATTTAATTTATTAAAAGACTTTAAACTAGTATTAACTATCTTTATACCTTACTTAGTTAGTAACTAATATTAAGTATATAGGTATTTTAAATAAAATAAAAACTTAATAATTTTAATATAAACTTAATTTAAAATCTTAAAAGTATAATAATATATATTATTTAACTTATTCTTTACTTTATACTTCTTAACTTAAAGCTTCTTATTCTTTACTATAATATAAGAAACTATATTATATATTAACTAAAAATCTATAAGAGAAATTAAAAGATATTTATAAGTAGAAACTAATATTTTATAATTATTATATAAGTAACTTTAATAAATATACTAAGAATAATACTTTATACTATTTATTATCTAGTATAATAATCTTTTAAAAGTATAAAAGGTATATAGTATAACTTTAAAATTAAACTATTTAATAAAAGTAAATAATTAAAGGTACTAATCTTATTTCTTAGAATAAAACTTTTCTATATAAGAAGATATAGTTAGTAGATATAGAAATTATATAGTAAAAGATAAATAAGTAGAAACTTAGTAGGAAAATAAAGAAGAAGAAGAAAAATATATTAATAAGACTTTTTAGGATAAAAAGTAAAGGAGAAGGGGAATAATATTATAAATATAATAAGAATAAAACTAGGGGAGTACTATTAGTCCTTTAAAAAATATAGATAAACTTTATAGGTTAGTAGGATAGGCTTATAAGAGGTAATATAACTTAAAAGGTTATATAATCTAGATTACTTAATAATTAAAGTTATTAGATTACTTAAAGTAAGTTAAGTAAGCTAAGTAAGTAGTAAGCTAGGTAAGTTAAGTAAGTAGGTTTTACTAATAAGCTAAAGAACTAGATTATATAAATATATTTATTATTAATAGATAGTATTAAAATAGAATAGCTTTTTAATAGTTAATCTAAATATTCTTCTTAAATAACTTTTATTAACTAATAATTATTATACTATTTAAAATATTACTTAATTACTATTTAATTATATATTTTAAATATAAATCTTTTAATCTTTTAATTTATAAGATTTAAAAAGCTTTAATTATTATAGCTTTTTACTTTTAAATAAATAAATAAATTAAAAAACTAAATTAAATTTTAAAATAATATCTTTATAATTATATTAATTATAAATAAAATAATTAAATATAGTTACTATTTATAGTATAATTTACTTATAATAATATAAATATAAGAATAATAAAAGTATTATTTTTTTATATTAACTATAGTTATAAATTAAAAACTTATAAAGAATTAATTTTTAGTTAAAAAGTATAATTAATAATAGAATAAATAATTAAAATTTAAAACTTATAGAAAAAGCTTTAATAAAAACTACTCTTTATATAAGGATAAATAATAACTTATATTAATAGAAAAAAGTTAAAAGAATTAACTTTAAAAGAGAGAGATAAAATTTATTTACTTTATAAAAATATTAAAATTAAGTAACTTAGTAATAAACTAAATTATAAAAAGATTAAACTATTTTAAATTTTAAAAAAACTTTTAAATACTAATTTTAAACTTTTATTACTAATAAAAATATAAATCTATTTAGTTTTTTATATATTACTTTTAAAACTAATATTAGTTAATATATAACTTAAAATATAGGTTAAATTTAATAATAATAAAAAAGAATAAAAAGTTAAAAGAATTTTAAATTTTAAAATATATAATACTAATATTAAATATTTAGTTAAATAAAAAGGTTATAATAATAAAAATAATATATAAAAACTTTTTAAAAACTTAATAAACTATTAATAAGTATTTTAAAATTATTAATAAGTAATTATAAAAAAAAGTTTATATTAGTACTTTTTATTATAAAACTTTAGTTAATTACTTTAAAAACTTTATTAATATAAACTAATAAAGTAAACTTAAATACTTTAATTATAAAATAATTAATTTTAATCTTTTTTATTCTTTCTATAGTTTTTAATTTATTTAAAAATTAAAATCTTTAATAAATTATATTTTAACTTTAAAAAGCTACTTTATAATATTATTACTTTAAATACTTTAAATAAATTAACTTTATATTTAACTTTTATTAATATTAAAATAAAAAGTTTTAAATAACTTATAACTATTTTTAAACTAATATTAACTTACTTTTAATAGCCTCTTCTTTTTATTTAATATAATATTTTTTATTTATAAAGTATTATATTATTAAAGTTAGTTAAAAATAATATTAAAAAAAATAAAGGAAGTATAAATTAAAATTTAAAAATAAACTAAAACTATAATAAAATTAACTTTAATAAATATAAGCTATATAATAAGAATAATTTTTAATTATTTTATAAAACTACTTTTACTTATTATATATAAAGTATAGTATAACTTTAAAACTTATTTTATTAATTAATAAAGTAAGTACTTAATATTATTTTATTTTATATAAAGTATAAAGCTTAGAAATATATTTTAATATATTATTAATATAAAGAAATTTATTATAAAGAAATAGAGAATCTAGTTAAATAAATAATATAAAGAAAGGAATTTACTAAGAATCTTTAAAGATAAAGAAGTATAGAAAAAAGGAATAATATTATAATTTTAATAGAAATAAGAATAATAGTTAGTTTTATTTAAAATAAAACTTTATTAAAAACTAATATACTAGCTAATTAAGTAATATAAGAAACCTAGTTATAGTTATATAAATAGCTTACTTAAGTTAAATTACTAAGGATTATTAAGCTTTAATAGTAAGCTTAGTAAGCTAATATTATAAATTATTTTAAATTATTAGAGAAATATAATAAGCTAAGTAAGTTAGTAGTAAACTAAGTTAAAAAACTAGATTATATAAATATATTTATTATTAATAAATAATATTAGAATAGAATAGCTCTTTAATAGTTAATCTAAGTATTTTTTTTAAATAGCTTTTACTAGCTAATAATTATTATATTATTTAAAATATTATTTAACTACTACTTTATTATATATTTTAAATATAATACTTTTAATTTTTTAGTTTATAAGACTTTAGGAAGCTTTAATTATTATATTATAATAGAAACTATAACTACTTTTATAAACCTATAAAAGGTAACTAAGAGAGAGAAGTATTATATTATTATATAAATAGCTTTATTACTTTTATACTATTATATAATATCTATTATAAAGAAGGATATATAATAAAATACTTAGATTAAATAGTTTTAAAATAATTTCTTTTATTAGTAGTTAAGTTTTTTCTTTAACTATAGTTAGTTTAATTTAATTTAATTTAATTTAATTTAAAGTTTTAAAAAAAGAATTATTACTTACCTATAATAATATTATTATAAAGTATAAGTATTATACTTTTTATAAACTTTATATAAAGAAAATATAAATTAATAAAAGTTTAAATAAATTAATAAAAAGTTAATTAAATATAAAATATATTATTTAGTATTTAATAAAATTTACTTTAAATAGAAAAGATTAGCTTATATATAAACTATACTAATATATACTAATAATAATTCTTACTCTAATATATACCTTTATTTTATAGTATTATAGCTAATTAAGTTAGTATACTATATTAAATTAAAAGATAATAAAAGTTTAAGTTTAATTTAATTTTAAAAAAAACAATTTTTTAAAGCTTACCTACTATTTAATAAAAGATTACTAATATAAGAATAGAGGTAAATATAATATAATTACTTATAAGGTTATATAATTAATTTATAAGTATATAATAAATATTTAACCTTTTACTTTTTAAATATAAACTTTTTCTTTTAATATACTAATTAAATAATATAACTATAATACTTATATATATATAAAACCTATATTAATATATATAATATAAAGCTTTAACTACTTTATATTCTTTTATTTAACTATTTATCTATTTATTATCTTCTTAACTTTTAAACTACCTATTAATAACTTATACCTTATTTATAAAGTTAGTAATTACTTAGTATATACCTTTATATACCTTTTTATAAAAGATTTTTAACTTCTTTTATAATACCTCTTCTTCTACTATATTCTTTATATACTATATATTTTTAAAGAAATCTTTTATAATAAAATAGTATATTTAAAAAAGGAGGTTTTAGTTTTTAACTACCTTTATACTTACTTTATATATACTATACTTATTATATATATTATAAATATTTTTAATTTAACTTTTTAAAAAGGTTTTTATTATTTTTATAAAGTTATATAAGAAGGCTTCTTTAAATAAATTAACTATAGTAGTATAGCTATTTAATTAGCTATATATTTAAAATAAAAACTATAATATTCCTAGATAGGCTTACTTAGCTAATAGTTTTATAAAGTTATATAATAAGTATTATTAAATAAAAAAAATTAAGTTTCTTAATTAAGTCTCCCTTTTTAAAATTCGCTTTCTTATAAGTACTATATTAAAACTATTATAGTCTTACTATATAACTACTTTACTATATAACTAAGCTTTAGCTATACTATATATTATTTTAACTATATATCTATTTATTTACTATCTACTTAGCTATTAGACTCTTCCCTAATAGCTTAAAACTTATATATAAAGTATTTAAGTTCTTAGTACTTCTACTTATTTAATCTCCTATAAGCTCCTTAAATTTCCCCCTTCCTTTATTTTTTAAATATCTTATAATTCTTTTAAAAGGATTTTTATAAAATATTATATAAGTAAACTAGCTTATATAATATATAATTAAATAAAGTTTATAAATATATATAAAACTTAAATATAATAAAATCCTTTTTAAAATAAAATAAATAAAAAGCTCTTTATATATAATAAAATAAAAACTTCTTTTATTAATAACTTATTAATTATAAAAGGTATTTAGCTATAAATTATATATTTAATATACTAATAACTTATACTATTATATAACCTTATAATATATACTTATATAATCTACTTATATAAGTAAGTTTTTAAAACTTTTTATATAAGAGGTTTTTAAAGTCTATATATAAACCTTAACCCTCCTTCTTTTATACTAACCTATTTAATTTACTTTAATAAGTTTTTATATTATATAATTATTAACTAATTATTAGCTAATTACTAGCGTATTATTATTAATTAAATAATTTTAGAATATTCTAATAGCTTTAAAATAATATTATAAGTAAAAGCTTTCCCTTACCTTTTTAAAATAGTAAAAAACTTAAGAACTAAGCTAAATAATATATTAAAAATACCCCTATTATCTCTTATCTCTTATCTCTTATTTATTATTCCTTTTATTAATTTATATAACCTTTTAAAATTTTTATCTTTAATAATAAAAATATAGATATAGAATAATATAAAGTTATTATATTCTTCTTTTTTTAATATTTTCTTATATATTCTCTCTTATTTTCTTTAAAGTATTCTAAATATTATTATAAATTACTTTTATATAATTATCTTTAAAGCAGTCTATTTTAGCTTCTATTTTTAGTTAGTAACTATATATTTAAATAAGTATTCTAGTACTTACTTAGTAAATATCTTTTTATAATATATATATATATATATATTAGTAGTAGAGGATTATATTTTTAACTAGAATTTCTTTTATAGAACTACTTATATAAGGACTATTTTAAGAAACTATTCCTAGTCTTACTATATAACTACTTTACTATCTATAAACTAACTATTAAATTATATATTAATAAGTAAATCTAATCTATAGCGCTATTAAAAGCGATACTTCTTAGCTTTATTTATATAATATAAGGTTAAAGCTATATACCTAAACTTCTATACTATTATTAATATTATATTTTTTAACGCTAGGTTTTTAAGCGTTTACTATTATATAAAGGACTATACGCTTTTAAGATATATATAAATTAAGAGTAAAACCTTTTTACTATATAACTACTTTATTAACTATTAACTTTAAACTACTAATATTAATAATTAATAATACTATTAAAAGTAATACTTCTTAGCTTTATTTATATAATATAAAGCTAAGGTTATATACTTATAAGTAAACTATATTAATATTTTATTATAATTAGTATTATTTTTTTAAATGTTAGGTTTTAAACGCTTACTATTATATAAAAGCACCACGTATATTTTATATATATAAAGGATTAGAAACGTAACTATTATATAGTATAATTATATAATAGTTTTAAAATAATACTTATAAGAAAGTATTATAGTAATCCTATAAAAGAAGACTTAGCTAAGAAACTTAACTCTTCTTTTTATTAATAATATTTAATAATATCTTAAAATAACTAACTAGGTAAGCCTCCTCTTCTAGGTATACTACTTTATTATTAAAGATCCCTCTACTACTGTATAGCACGTGAGGAATATAGTGGAAAAGGGGCCGGTATAGGGGAAGCTAAAGATCCCTTGCGCAGAGATATATAAGGGCGTATACTAAGTAATTGCCGACTTCGTGGACAAGGCATTAGCTGCTAGTAGGCAGTCTAATGGCTAAGAAGACGACGAATAGATAGACAGTTGAACAAAAAACACAAGGTGGCCGAAGCCTTTTAGAAAGTAATTAAGGAGACAGGCCAGTCAATTCGTAGATCTACTCAGTTACCCGAGGTAATCGAGAACTACTATGGCCCTTTTAATGAATTGAATCTTCATTCCGCACCAGAGTAATCGGATCCTTCCTAACAATTATCAGAATTGGCTGTATGCCTTGAAGCTTTGCGCGCTGTCGTAGTGTATTTATCTACTGTCTTGCACAACCTGGATCATGACGAAAAATTGTCAATTCTTGAGTATACTGCCTTGCTAGATTCAAGGCAATTGAATAAGTATGTCAAAAGCAGTATAGCTAAAAACATGGATCCACTTACCTTCCTAACACGCTTCGCCGAGTCAAGCTGACTCAGACGGCGTAGTCCTTTATTTTTCGCGAGCCGGCTAGGCGACTCTAACATCTCGCCCATGCTTGATTGTGAACATAATAGACATGCTAGTTGGGCACAGAGCTAGTACAGCCCGGGTCATTTTATACGTGCAATCCATAAAACTGGCTGCGTCCCCTTGGGATCTCGAGTTGCACAGAGCAAGACTAGTGCCAACTGCAAGCAATTATATATCCCGCTCTAAGCGAGCACTGACTGCCTTTTCTTAGTCAACACATCCAGTTGGATCTGTCACAGCCCCATTACTCCTATAAGATGGCTTTCAGCAACATGTTCAAGTCGGAGCGACTCATTTATAGAGCCATCGAGGACAACGACGAGGACCTAGAATTCTTGCACTCGATCGCACTCGACGAAGAGGGCTTCGCCAACTCCAACACTCTGGCGCTGGCGCCACCAAACAAGGAGGCCACCAAGAAATGGAAACAACACCTTGGCACATGCATCCTTGCAGTCATCATATGCCTGCCAGCCGATGAGACCAAGGGCGAGACATCGGCGACATCGCAACCCACCAAGCCAAACGGCCTCACCCCGATCGGGCAGATCAGCCTGTGCGGGTCGTCAGATATGAGGACGGCGCACCACCGCAACGCACACATCGGTATCGACATCCTGCCTGCCCATCAGCGCCGGGGCTACGGTGGCGAGGCGATCGAATGGGTGGTCGAGTGGGGTTTCCAGGCCTACGGCCTGCACCGGATCAGCATCGAGAGCTTCTCGCACAACGAAGGAGCCGGGCGGCTATACGAGAGGCTCGGGTTCGTCCCGGAGCAGCGCAAGCGCGAGGCGGTCTGGTTTCGAGGCGGCTGGAGCGACCTGCTCGGGTTCGCGATATTAGAGGATGAGTGGCGCGTGAGGCAGGGAATCAGACAGGGTCAGGCAGGTGGCAGATAACGCTCGGGGACCTCTTTGGGTGAAGACTAGAGTGACGAGTGTCCGTTGACGGACGGATATATGCACTGTAGTAAGGAGATATATACAAAAAGGGCCATGTGTAAGTACGTACAAGAAGGCCAAGATAGACAGATCCGTAGAAACCCTAGACGGGTATCAACTGGTTTTTCCTTGCCTTAAATTCCTCTTTCCACCAAGTCGTCACACCGAAAAACTCCTTAACCAGTGAACAGCTCAACAGCATCAAAGATGAAGTTGGGGTTGAGGAAAGTGTCTCCACTGCTTCCGGAGATGGCAGAGATGGTGATGGTGTTGCTGCCACTGACGAGGGTGCCAGCCGGGATGGAGACATCATAGACCTCGCCGAATCCCCGGTAAGCGCCACGGGTGACTCCCCTAGAGTCGATCTTGGTAGGGGCGGCCGGGGCGGCGGCGGTGTAGCTGTTAATCTTGGCCTGGGGCCTGGCCCCAGCGAAGGAGAGCGTGGTGGCAATGCGCAGAGTAGCGGTGCCGCTCGGAGCGCTGGAGAGGGTGAACTTGATAGTGACGGGGTCGTTGACGCCCTTGAAGAGGGCCATGGGGAAGTCAGTCAGCGCCGAGGAGCCGACGGTGTAGGTCAGAGGACCCCAGGAGGACATGCGCGAGTCGGAGGGGTGCATGCGCAGGAACTTGTCTGCATTGCGGAAGCCCGTGGGCTGGCCGTCGTACTCGCCGATCTTGAACAGCGAGGTGTGGCTGGCAAGCGTGCTCTTAATGTTGGAGGTCGTGGCCTTGCCCGCGCTGACAGTCACCGACTGGGACGCAACCTTGAACTCGGTCTGGTAAAGCACCATAGTGTAGGTGCCGGGCTTCATGGCAGGGGAGGTGAAGGAGCCACTCGAGCTGGCGGTGGTCCAGTATTGCGCGGCCGAGTTGTACCAGTGCACGACGGGGGTGAAGGAAGAGCCGACGCCCGAGGCGGTGCCAGTCACCGTTCCGCGACCGGAGGCGGCGACGTAGCCCTGGATGCTGAGCTCGCTGAAGAAGGAGGTGTCGATGCTCTTGAGCGTCGGGATGCCGTCGCGCGAGAATGTCATGACATAGGGGCCATGGAGTCCAGTGCGGAAGGCCTCGGTCTGGACGTGGCCCGAGTTCATGTAGTTGTAGAGGTTCGTCGAGTCGCCAGCGTTGTTGGTGTCAATATCCCTGAAGAAAGGACCTCCAGAGCTGGACTCCTGCTGAGGGGTCAAGATACAGGCGTGGATGGTGTCGCTGTTGACACAGTGCACATTCTCGTCGATGAAGCGGGTGGACGAGTAGAACTTGGAACGGGTCTGGCCGTTCACGAGGAAGCTGATTACGTCGGATATTGTCAGTTTCCGTTTCTAAAGTCCATTGCATACCTACTCTGGCTCATGGTAAGGACAAGACTTACACATCAGAACCCTCAATGGCAGTACCGCCGTCGGTGGTGGAGGCGGAGCCATAGGGATACTCGTTAGGCAGGACAGACGGCAGCAAACGGGCGATGAACCGGAGCTCTCCAATATCGGGCTCGGCGGTGATGTATGTAGCCATGTAGATATTGCTCTCCCCCTGTTTCACGACCAGGTACTGGGTAAGAGTCGAAGTGACACATGTGACCTTGATGTAGCTAGTACCCGAGGCGGTGACCTGGCTGACGGAAACAGTCGCAGTTCCCAGACCCGAGCTGATGTGCGAACCCTTCCCAGAATATTGCAGCTGTGTTCCCCGGTACAGGATCGAGTTGATGTCGCAGCTCTTAGATGACACCTGGAAAACGAGCGCGTTGGACGAACCGGCGTCGATAACATAGTTGTCTCCTGACTTGGTGAAACCGAAGGCAGCGAAGACAGAAGTGAAGCCGTAAACGGCCACAAGCAAAGAATGGAGGAGCATCTTGAAACTCATGATGATGATATCAAAGCCTCGCAGCAAAAGGCTTGGAGATACCGATAGCACGAGGCAAGCTCAGCTGGCAGAGAAGGGAAGGATCTACCAGTTTTATACATATATACACACTCACGCATCCAGCCCGATTATTGCAAGAAAGACTTCAATTGCTCAGGGGTATATCCTTAGAGTCTTGGCCTGTATTCGGCAAGCTGCCGACCTTTCGATGGCGGCCACCTGGATCTCACCCCTAATAATGCCATCCCAAGGGTTGGTTGGCGACTTGGCCGCTGTCTGCAGCCTGAGGAGCGGTTGGCATGTTGCCATTCTGGTGCAATTGGCGGAATAAAAGTACCCCAGGAGCCTCCTTCGCGATGCCAAGGCCAATATGTTATCTCCGGATCCGTATTAGTCCTGATTCGGTACCGTGGCCGAACCTTGGGGTGGTCCAGTGCCGAGATGAAGGACGTCGACATGTGCCCGTGAAACGAAACATGGCAAAGAGCCCACAGGAATGACACCCTCTCATTAGGGACATTAGGGATATTAGGGACAAAGCTTGTCCTCTCGCCCACCTCGGGTCTAGTGCGCGTTCGGTTCCCCACATCTCGCTACGAAGTGACATGGGTCATGGAAGCCGGCCCGGCACAACGATGAGCACGGGGCTACGCAGCGTCGCATGGCGTACTCTTAATGCCGGCCACACAGCTCCGTTGACAGAAAGGGCCAAGATGCGAGTCATCGTGGTTGACAGCTTTGGCACTGAAGATCGCTCCGTCCAACAGTCGCTGTTGAATAACCCGCGAGCCGGTGGCTTGGACGCGTGGTCTCGAGGGGTGAAATACTTGATCGGGTCAGTCGGCACCGAGAACAATTTAATCTTAATCCAAGCCCTGCCAGCTCAATCCGATGAACTACAGGCAATTGACAATAAGGTGTAGTCTAGTCAGTACTAATACTAGTGTACTTTCACCTTACTTTTCGCTGTCTATAAATGGACCGCCGTACAATTGTACGTGTTGTGCCCACACGGAGGGACCTCATTCCGAATCTCCGGCCCAGTCACCGACTTGCCACTCATAGACAATTGTACCGGACCAACACGGCCGTCGAAAGGCACCTCGAGGAACGTCAAATGCCCATGCTGGTGGTGGTGTGTTGTGAATTCCTGCGACAAGCCACCGATGCTGACATGAAGAGCGGTCGGTTCTCTTGTGACCGTCAGCACCGAGACGACGTCCCTGGCTCCATGGCTTGCTGACCGACCGCCGCCCTGGCCCCAAGCGGTGTCTGAACCAAGGGAGAAAAAGTTAGTGTCATCATAAAGTGGAACGGAACAATTTTTGAAAAGTCGAGGAAATCGGCTCTCACCTCCATCGTGGCCACACGCAGCCGGAGTAGTTCGGTACCACGCAATGGCGCAATCTTCTTGCGGCATGCCGATTTGCGTGCTCCCAGCTTTGTAAGCGGCTATGAAATGCGGAAGAATGGTCCTGAATGCGGTATGTGGGCACAGGTCGTGCACATAGTGCTCGGCTCCTGGGACAATCTGACCCGGGCGGACGGGGTCGTAGATGTAACTGGATTCGCCATAGTCGTTCCCTGTCGGTGTGTAAGAATACCAGTTACGCTTTGTGTGCTGACAGCTTTAATGCAACCTACAGGTGATGATCTGGACGAACTCCGGCCTTAGCTCAAGCATGTGTATCCACCGATCATACCAGAGCTTCTCGCTTGCCGAGAGCCAGTTCTTTTCCCATTGGGGCAATCCTGAATAAGCGTTAGCCTCCACTCAGACAACAAATTCATTACAGAGCCACCATACTGGTGTAGAACCATGGGGAAACCCCTGCCATGAAAGACTTTCCACGAAGCGCCCTCTGGTATTGAACATCCTCGTCGGTCGACATGTGGTGCTGGTCTGCCTGCGGCCAAGCAGCCCATGAGACTAAAACAAGGACAAATCGTAAGCATTCAACGACAAGAACAGGAAACATCACATGATGGAATGATCAGCCGGAGAATGTCAACTTGAACTCACAGGCTCCATCAACCAGACTCAGCCGCTCCCCAACGCCGTGCGGCCCCAAAGAACTCCAGTCCGGCACGAAATAGATTCCGCCTGTGGCTTCCCTGACAGCTGGCCAGTTCTCCGCCCACTGCGGGCCCTCAAAAGTCGAGACAAAGGGCAGGCCGTTGACCCTGCACTGGGCGGGCGAGCCCTTGAACTCGTTGATGCACGCGACGACCTGCTCCACTGGCCAGTCCCCAGCCGCCATGTCGAAAGAGAGGAACAGCACGAACTGGCCTCCAAACAGTGATGACGCCGCCGAATAGGCCTGGCGGAGCTGCGGCATCGTGTAGTGATCATTGGGACCTATGTTGAGCGCGAAGCCGTCGATGCCCGCCGCGTGGGCAGCGAGGATCTCCTGGTTCCAGTCCTCGTATGTGTGCCCGTCGGTGAGGCCGAACTTAGGGTTCTTTTGTCAGACATCGCCACTCAATCTCCTGTGCCCCTTCTGGGCAATGCTTACCACGTAGTGAGCAAACACCTTCCGTTCTTAGAGCCAGAAGTGTCAGCGTGTATAATCGGCATTGTCGATGAGTATATACTCGGCATGTGAGATGAGGGATAGGTGGCCTAAGGCCAGACAGTATTGATAACAAGCTCTGCCCTCAACAGACATGCCCCATTAGACTGCCCGGATGCGAATCTCTCAATGATAGCCATAATCTGCACCAATAGCACCCAAGTTGCGCCACGAATAAGAGCACTGCAGTGTTCCATAGGCAAAGATGCCACGGTGTCCGAGGCTATAATGTCGACATCCTGCTGGCAATGTTCGCCGCCCTTGGTGTTTCATAGGGAACAAGAGGAGAGGACTACGAACCGTGACCTTGATTTGGGGGATTATATGGCTGACTGTTATCTTCTTCATCGTCACCGAAATGACGTTGGATACAACCAGTCAAGAAAGACAACATGTTGCAGAGAGTCCGCGATTAGCGTAATTTTAACCCTCGGCGAATGAAATTCCTCGAATCTTGTTCGCTGAGATATGCAACCTAGAAGTTGCGATGTTGTAGATATTTACAGGAAGTACAGCCAGTCGTCGCGAGAAGTAGTACAACCAGGGGCGGTGAGATGGCCCGGCTGATGTGTACGTCAACGTGAAGAAGGATAAGACAGGACAGGCGAGTGAGCTTTTACGTATGGGGCAGAACCCTCTGGTACAGCCAATCAGCATCCGAGCGCATTGGGGCTGTGCATGTGAGCCAAGTGAATTGGTTCCAGGAGAAATGAGAGAATACAGGTTTACTGTCAAAGCTTTCCGGAGAGCACGGCATTCAACGAAGACCAAGATCGAGAAATGAGCATTTATCCTCCCCTCTCTATGGCTATCTGCTGCCGATATTGAAATGGCCCTGTAAACCTCAACCTCAAACTCCTCGCGAAAACACCACTTCTCCGAATCTGAAAACAACCTTTCCAGCCCGAGTTCAATTTTGATTTGCCTTTGTCAAGAACCCGATGCTCCCCTCTGCATATGCATAGAAACAGGAAAAAGTAGCGAAACATACACATACTCCCTTCACACCATGCCCATCATGATGGTCGCACAAGCATCCTTCCAGTGTGCCCTCCATTAATCACCAGAAACTGCACCAACCAATGTAATGCTGGCATAGATTCTCCAGTTTTGTCGCCTCTACAATGAGCTTGTCAACCTGTGTGAGCACGTCCAGCTCCTCACCTGCCTTGAAGTCTCTGCCTGTCAATTTCTGGGACACACGATCTAGCACCTCGACCGCGCGTGCATTCTGTATCTCGGTGGGATCCTGGTTCTGCTGGCCATTGACGCCGTTGGCGCCGTTCATACCCAGGCTGCCGACGACGGGAGCAGCAGATGAGTTCGTGCGTGCACGGGCTCGAGGTGGCCCGCCCGTCATCGCGTTGTCGTTGGTCAAGCTGACCGCTGCTTGAGCGGCGCGGAGCGCGGCCGGGTCTGCGTCAAGTATAGATGCGCGGCGGCCACGGGGCGCCTGAGCACCAACGAGGGCTTGCTCTCTCTCAGAGGCGAAGTTAGGTCCTGCTGGGCTGGCGGCACTGGTCAACCGCCAGGTGAGGAGTGGATCGTGAATAAACTGCATGGGCCGGTCAGTAAGCATTGGGGGGAAAACCCCCAAAATGAAAGGAGTTACTTACCGCTTCCAAGACCGCCATCACACTTTCCTTGTTGTCCCTGAGGACCCTCATCACATGCTCACATGTAATTCGGAAGCTTCCTTCAATGTTGGAGACCTCCATAGCGTACGTGAGCATACGGGTGAGACGGAAGGGCACCCTCTCGGGATATTTCTCCCGCTTCATGGCCACTTCAAAGCAGTCACCGAAGTCGATGTGGATGATCTTTCCGGTGATCCGGTCCAGCATCAGATTCGAAGGGTGACGGTCGCCAAGGCCCAGGATGTAGCCGACCATGCTCATCACACCAAGACTGCGCGTGTAGTTCGTGCGGCGCTCCAGCCAGGCCTCCGAGCTCTTGCTCTTCAGCCACAAAACGCGGTACAAATCCTGGCCTGTGGTATTGTCGAGAGCATAGCCGAAGACTTCGACCTTCTGCATCAGGGTCAAGTTGTCGTAATCAGGGGCCATCTGCAACATAATGCGGTGCTCTATATTAAGGAGGATCTTTCGGCTCTCTCGGTACTCTCTTATGAGCATGTGCACAGTGTCACTGTTCGGAACCCAGCCCAACAAGCCAGAACTATGGCTCAAGGGGATCGCTGGGTATCTCTGAATATTCAAGTGACGCTTGTAGCACTCCGAGTCGTTCGCCAGCAGTGTGTTGCAGAGACCAAAGAGTTGCATGACACGTTCGTCCTGTCGTATGTCCTCGTGGCCCTTGAGCAGGAAGGTATAAGACTGACCATCGCTGCCGTTGATGTTCAACTTTCGCGGACGTTGCTTGCTGCTAATAACGCTGAACGTCGTGTCGAAAGACATGATGCGCACGACAGGCTGGCCACTCTTGTAGGTACCCGGCACTGCAAGGTCAAGATCTTTGGCCTCCATGAGCTTTGGTGAGCAATACGTCAGCTCGAGGGATGTCATTTGCGGCAGCTGCCGATAGATGCGCCGATAGACTTGGTAGTACAGATCCCAGGCTTGGTTGAGGTCGTTCACATCATGGCTAACCTCGTACTGCCTACACCATTCCCTGGCTTCCGTAAGATCCCGGCCAAATGTCTGAACGAAGGAGATCTCCCTGAGGGTCTCTGGGCCACGGTCCAATAATTGGTGCAGTGGCTCTAGCGCAGCAAACATGCCCTCGATGTTGTGCACAACGAAGTACAAGCGACTTGCCTCTTCGAGGCCCTCATGCCACAGCTCGTGCCACAAGACAGCGACACGGATTAGTTCGTGGCTGACTGTGTCAGCCTGCTCAACCAATTTGGAGCTGTGCTGCCGCATGCTGTCCATAATCTGTGCAGCAGATCGCGACCTGCGGCTACCTTGCCAGGACTTCATCGCCACTGTGAGGGGGTAAACCAATGCTTGGGGATGTGCCCTGCCCACGTCAGCCAGCAGGTGGTGAACGGATTGCTGCACCCGCTTGTTAGGCTGATTTATTCGTGCAATCAGTTGTGGTATAACTTCAAGCCACGTGTCGACACTGACGTGGGTAAACCCTTCGGTGACAGCGGAGGTGACCTCAGAATATCCGCCATGGGTGAGCCAGAGCGTCAACAATCGCAGAGTATCCTGCAGGGAGCTGCCCTGGGACAGAGAGATAGACTCAAAGAAGCCATGAACAGCGGGGACAACATGGTTGGCGACCACGGCGTGGTCAATTCGCGATGGAACACCGTCGCCGTTGGATGAGAGTGCCTGAACCACCTCAAAGTTTGCCAAAGCCCAGGCATGCCAGGCCTTGTACCAACTTGAGTTATACTTTGTGGCTTGCGAGTAGCAGGTCAAGATCTCCCTCACATGTGTGTGTTGCCAGTTGTCGGTGTCCAAAGCAATCATCCACTCTCCTTGACGGAGGTAGCATTTTGCAAGAAGTACCGCCTCTTCAACAGTGGCCCTCTGCTGAGATAGGTACGCGTCATGTGAGCCATGACCGTCCGCATATCCAAGGCTGTGTGACAAGTGAAAACTATCGCCGTTGGCCTGGTGTGATTGCATGGGCGCAGCTCTAATGAGCTCGAAAGCTTTCGCCGACTCCATAGTGAACAGCCGCAGGCATTTGAGTGCCTTTTCCGAGATGTCGGTGTCTTTGTGGGTGGCTTGTTGGCCGAGCTCCCATTGGTATTTCAGAACAGCATAGACTACCTGGTTGGGTATGTTGGGGCGCACATTGCGATCGTTCCAGAATGGTATCATGGACTCCAAAGGCGCATCGCTGCCAATGAGCTGCTTCAAGGACTTTTCGGCAAGGCTCATCCGTCCTGATTTGCGACAAAGGTTGGCAAACTTGATCCACATATGCATGTTCTCCGTCGGTGTTATGACGAGAGCCCGCAGTCTTAGCATTCTCTGCCAGACATCAACATTGCGTTGGCAGCCCTTCAGACGCTGCTCCCAAGTGCGGCGCATTGTTGCCTGTTTCTTTGCATCAGTCTGCTTGTAAACGATGATCTCCTCGAGCTCTGCCAGCATTTGAACGCGCACGATGACCTGGTAAGCCCGATTATAAGACTCGCTGACGAGCGCGCTAAGCTCCGTGTCAAGACCTTCCCGAGCAGCCTCGATGTTCTGTGCAGCTTCCCTGAACTGGTTGCGATGGAGGGCGAGAATAGCGCCGAAGAAAGCTCTGTCTGGGGAGAACCGTTTCAGGGACTGCAAGTAGTTATCCATGGAATCCCACTTCCCGAGGCCCCAGGCAGCAGTAGTGGCTAAGGGGGCAATGAGTCGTTGGACTTCAGGCGAAGAGTTAGCCCAAGTAGTCCCAGTCAACTGGCCCAGAGCATCCCACTCGCCCAGAGCATGCAGACAGCGCATTTTACCCATAACAATCTCTACCGGTACTGCTTGATCTTCAGGGATCTCGGCTTCACGCTTGTTGTAAAACGCGAGTGCCTCTTCCCATCTCTCCAGCTTCTCAAACCAAGTCTCTCGCAGTTGGATGCCATCTTTGTAGAGCTGGGCTTTGCGCAGAATACCAATGGCTGCATCAGACTGCTGAAGCTGGTTGTTGATGACAATCAATGCCTCGACAGCGCCACTGCTTTGATCTTGAAGAAATTCAAGTTCCTTATAGTGAAGCGCCTTTGCATAGGCGTGGCATCGAGCTGCTTCTCTGCCAAGGACGCGGATATCGATAGGCAGGGCCTTGTCATCATGCTCCATGAATTCGGCCAGGTGCAGGAGGAGGTTGAGCAGATCTGGAGTCACGTTCTCCGATTTTATCGCATTCTCAAGGTTGAGAATAAGCTCTTCCTGGAACTGCTCATAAAGTTCACTCCAACAGCTCACGAAGGCCGAATTGAAGAGTTCTCGGGCAAGCGGCAGATAGACACTTGCCAACGAGGCACAGGCTCTTAGGGCATGATTTGGCGACTCTGTCAACAGTGTCGTGCTGAAGCGACGTAGCCATTCCTGCCAGTCTTCTTTGGTCGATTTGCCTCTCGTGTCCCAGGCAGATTTCAGATGTATAGCATTCATCTCCAACTTCTTAGTTCCGAGATCCGCAAAGGGCGTCTCGTCAACCTGGTCGACAAAACGCGTCTCGGAACTGAGGTCCTGTGGCAGGACACCTCCCTCTTTGAGACGGTTGACAAGCAGGTCGTAGTTAGAGTGCTGTATGCCATTATCCCGGAGGATCTTGCCAACAGTATGGGAGAAATGAAGGTAGTCACGGCCCAATTGCTGAATGAGGGCACAGAGTGTGTCCATCGCGGCCATTCGGAGGGTGACATCATTCGTTTGTAGAACCCTCGTCAGGGGATGGATAATCTTGGCGGCAAAGTCGTTAAGATTTACCTGCCGAGAGATCTTGCCGATAGTCTCGATCGCCGAGCGGCGCAAGACCGTCGGATTGCTGGGCTTTTCAAACGTCCGAACGATGACTGGGATGATGAGATGCATGTACTCCTCTGCGCTTGAGCCGAAGACCAGAAAAGCATGAAGGACCTTCTCGGAGGCGGTCCGTTTAGGAACTGTCTCATGCTCAAGAACATGGAGCATCATGGGTAAGAGCCCGGCCAAGTAAACCTTGAACTCGCCTTCGAGAGACCGAGAAATTGCTTCCACTAGCGACAGGATTGTCGACTGCAGGGTTGGCGGCTTGTCCGGAAAGAATTCCTGGAGGAGATCCACAATTTCTGGCAAGAAATTGCGAATATGTTGGCGCACAATGCTCACCAACATGGCGAGCTGATTGAAATATGATTCTCGCCGCGGACCATTAGTTCCGCGTATGACCATCAGGAACGCAGGTATGATACGATCGAGGAAAGACACGCATTCAAGACCGAGAGTGCGGAAGATATTCATGATCGCATCGATGACTTGAGCATGGTAGGACACCAAGGAATGGTCCTTCAAGATGTTGAGAAGCGCATTGATGACGACAGTGGGATAGTACTCTTTGTTGGACGGCGTCAGTCCAGTCATCATCAGCGAGACGTCAGTCATCGCTGTAGACTCAACACGCCTTGATATCTCGGGGGTGCGCTCCTCCACTTGCTGGTACCGGTAAGGGTCAAGGGCACCCAGAATACCAAGAAGCTTGATCGTCTCTTGCCGAAGTGGTCCATGCTGGGGCTCACTGCGTATAATGTTCTGTAGAAGTTCGAGAAGCTGAGGGTGATCCAGGTATGGTTCAATGACATAGCCAGAATTGCTAGCCAACTGGCCGAGAGTGTGGAGAGCAGCCTCCCGCTTCTGAGCGGAGCTCTGGTCCTGCAAAGCCTCAATGATCATGGGCATGAGCTCGTCCTTATATGGCAGCATGCTCTCTCCACCAACCGCACACAACTCGCCGAGCGCCTTGAGGATGGTGGCGGCGACCGAAGGGGATTTATCGCTAGCCTTGGGAAGGAGGACCTTAACCATAGAATCCACATAGGGGTTGATAATCTCCTGAGCATTTTGAACCAGCAGCGACAGAAGCTTGGCACTTTCTTCCTTGTTCCTCGCAACGTTCGAAAACTCAAGCTCAGTAAGCATTTGAATCAGAGTCTTGCGGAGGGAAGGAGCCACATAAGCCGGGTTGTATCTCGCAAGTCTGCCAATGATCGAGATTGCCACTTCTCTGATGGGGAAGTACTCATCGTTGAGGGCGAAGAACAAGGTCCGAATGTTCTCAGCCTTGGAGAGATGCCGGTCGAAGCGTTCGTCGAGGGCTGCAAGGACAGTGCGGCGGATAGTGGGGTCAAGATCAGAGACTCCCACAGTCAAAAGCTTCTCTATGACTTCGCCAACAACGGCCAGGGCGTGGTAGCTGGTCTGGTTGACGATTGGGTCGCGGACGTAGAGCTGGCAGCAGGTTAACGCGGCTGCCTCCCGTATTTCTGGGTCATCATCTTCGACGTATTTGATGGCAACGTCCCGCACGAATTCATTAAGGACATGACCTATGGTCAAAACTGTTAGTTGATGCCAAACCATAGCACATGGCCGGGTGCCGAGCACGCTCCGTCTTGACACGCGAGACACATTCAACGGCATCAGATAACGTACCCGAGAAATCAAAACTGCCCAAAGTATTAAGCGCCAGCTTAATTTCGGCTTTCCTGTGCTCATACGCCAATGGATCCTTCGGATCTTTCTGGATGACGGGCACAGAAGGAAGGGTGTTTGGTTGCGGGGCACCGAGCGGCTTAAATGGCTGGCCGCAGAGCACCTTGCTGAGCATATCAAGGAGCCTCTCCTGGATCGTGGCTTTGACTGGGGGTATGTAGAAAGCCATATCGACAAGGGCTTGTGTCAGCTTTGGCGTGAGCTCACAAGCAAAGATGGGTGCCAGGAGTGCCTCCATGTATTTACTCAGTGTCTGGCCAACAGCGACGGCAAGTCGGCTGATGCAGTCGAAGACAGGGTCGACGGAGCCACGCTTACGGGACTGCACGCTCAGACCCTCGCGGACATATATCAGCACGCCGTCAAGATACGGCGCAATCGCGCTCTTGACGGAATTTGCGATATTCCCGATTGCGAGGAACGCGTCGTTTCTCTCCTTCTCCTTCTTGAGCATGCTGGAGAGATGTAGCATGAACCCATGCAGTCGGGTGGACGCGAACTCGGATGGTGCGTAGTTGGCGAGGTCCGGGATGAGCAGCACGACAGTCTTGCGAATGGTCGGGTCCCGGTGGTCCTTAAATCGAGATACGATGTCGCATGCTTCTTGGTAGTGGTCCTGCATATACATGCCACCCTGCTCCAGCAGCTCCTTCAACACCAGAAGGGAAGCATGGATCGACTCAACGGAGCCAGTCTTCAAGCCCTGTAACGCCTCACTGTACATCTTATCCATCCAGATCTGTTTCAGTTCTTGGTCTCGCTCCCTGATGATCCGGAAGCACGCGCTGACGCACTCAGCAGACGTGGCTCGGATCAGGTGCCGTTGGTCTCGGAGTCCCGCCCACAGCATGTCGAAGACCATGCCGACATAGGCGTACATAAGTGTGGGCGCATTTCTAGCGAGCTCCCGCAAAACAAGCACTGCGCTGTAGCGTCTCTCTTCGATGCGATCGGACTGCAGCCACTCCAGGGCGTTCTTGGTCTCCGCTTCCACCAGTTCCGAGATGATAGACCCACCGGGCCTACAGAGCTTTCCAAGGACCTCAGCAGCTGGTCGCATCGGATTTATGTCCTTCCCCCGTAGGATCTGTCTCAGGTTTTGTGTGAATCGGGTGTACTTCGTCGCCATGTCGATCCCTTCAAAATCGACCAGCGTATCAATGATGTAAACGCCCCCGAGGCGCTCGGCGGTGTCGTTGCCATGGATTATGAGGTTACTGATGGCCTTCTGCAACTGGGCGGAGAGTATCGCGAAGTTTTCGGGAGCGAGCTCTGGTAGCCGGTCAGTGTCAACATCGCGCGGGCCGTCGCACAGGGGCTGGGAGAGTAGGACATACCGCGGTGGCAGCGCTCGACAATGGCATCTCGCAGTTGCCTGGCAAAACGTTTGCGCTGATCCTCGGAGATGGTCCTGGACTTGATCTCCCTAAGCAGGGTGTCCAGGTTCTCGAGGGCTATCTCGAGGGGGCGGGACGCTTGATTCGCCATCTTGTCCGGGATGGCTGCTGTCCCTACACTGGGCAAACCCGAAGGGCCTATCTCATGCTGAGGAGTACAAGCCGGAATAATTTGGGGCAGTTCAGAGGCTCCGCCACGCCTGATCGAATAGGTTGGGTTGTCGCGCCTGGTTGAGATGACCCAGGGATTCTCGTGTACGCCGCTCGTTTTGGGTGGTGCTGCTGCAGTGCTGCCAAACAATGAAGCTCAATTGCAGTGTGAATGAGAGCTGTCAAGAAAGTGACAGACAGCAGACACGGCTGTGTCTGTCCTAGCGAAAAGAGGCAAAAGGAAAGGCGAGAACAACGAGGCAAGAACTAATACAGTAAACTGCCAACTCACAAGAGGCAGCTGGTGTAGCTCTCTCCTGCTGCCCTCTGTACCTACTGCTTGCAGTCGGTTTGGGCAGGCGTCACCCCCCCATTCCCCAGGACGAATCACGTCCCCAGCTAATGCTTATCGATAACTAACCGGAGGATGCACTGTTGCGCATTAGCATTACACCTAAAGAACCGCCACTGGGTAGGTACTGACTGTCAAAGTACTTTTATTCAGCCCTGCATGCTTTGTCTTTCAGCCTTTTGCGCCGACTCGCAAAACTACGGAACTGAGGAGGCTCAACAGCCTTGCAAATTGCTCCCTGCAGACTACGTTGACTTGACCACATTCGCAACAAGAAGTCCTTGCCCATCATGGGAAATGACGGCGGCTCCATTCCGAAACGCCGCGAGCTCGTTAAGGAAGCCGCCCGCGCCCAGACCGTCAGCGAACTGAAGGCCACCGCCCTGGAATCCCTCAGCCATGCATGGACACAGGACCCCTTGTCCTCAGAGCCCCTGGACATGGACAACGTCGCATCAGATTGGAAAGGCAGGCTTTATAACTACGAATCCATTTTGAAGGGGCTGGTCCCGAGCCACGATGGCGGCGACGCAGACGAGGAGCAGGCCAACGGGCATGACATGACATTCGCGTCGACGGGGATCAAGAGCCTGCGTGATATCGTTAGGATGCGGTTCAAGCGATACAAGCCGGCCGGGTCCAAGGAGAAGGAGATATGGGCATGCCCCATCAGTTTGAAAGAGCTAGGTCCCGGGACCAAGGCCGTCTACATTGTCCCGTGCGGCCACGTCTTCGCCGAGGTGGCAATCAAGGAGATCACAGATCAGGAGCATAACTGTCCCGAGTGCAGCGAGCCGTTCGAATCTCAGGACGTCGTGCCTATACTGCCGACAGAGGAGGCCGACCTGGAGAAGGTGGCCAAGAGGATGGACGACCTGCGCGCCAGGGGCCTGACACACAGCAAGAAGAAGGACAAGAGCGACAAGAAAAAGAAGCGCAAGGCAGGCGACAAGGAAAGCGATGGTCCAGACGGTGCGAAGAACGGTGACTCGGAGAATGGCCGTCCAGCAAAAGCCCAAAAGGCGACCAAGAACGATGCCCCCTCTATCAACAATCCCATGGCTGCTACTTTAACCAAAAGGGTAATGGCTGAGCAGGCTGAGAGGGATAAGAGGCGGAAATTGGCGTCGGTCCGGGGATAATGAGCATGTTGGATGCAGGGGAGCGTCTGAGGAATCGGTGCAGATTCGAAATTCATAGCAAATGTGATATTGTGATACCCTCGCTATCTTCTCTATCCGGACCCCGTCTCTAGCCTATGATTTTACAACGGTATGAACATCAATGATCGCTGAGAATTTCACTACAAAACGCCTCCCTGGTCTGCTGTCAAGAGCTCCTTCTACAATTCGTCCTTGGACCTGACGCCAGGCTCGTGGACGTCCTCGCAGGCAGCTGGTGTGCCGACCTCCATTCTGTAGACACACTTCTCGGACTCACTGACCCTCCAGATCTCCTCCGTCTCAGCGCAGCCGAGCCAGACGTCTGTGCGTCGTTGGGGCCCGTTCCAGCAGCTCTGGCCGTTCTCGTACCGCATCACCTTGCGCGGCCCCTTGCCCAGGCTCTTGCCATCTAGGCGCTCCTCATCGTCGGCCTCCTCGATGTCAAAGCGGGTGAACTTGCCCATGTTGGTGTTGCCGTGGCCCTTCTTGGACTTCTGGGTGGTCTTATCAAGCCAGCAAATCTCGTAGGTGTATTCACCACTTTCAACATCAACACACTTGTCCTTCAGGACCCGGAAGATGTCATCGGGGCCGTAATCCTTCTTCAGGTCATCTTGCTGCTCGCCGAGGGTGCGCTCCTTCTTGGACAGATCATCAGCGACGGCCTGGAAAGCCTCCCGGGCAGCGACCACCAGCTTCGACTCCTGGCCAGAGGAAGGATTGTCCGCGACGATGCCGTTCTCTATCAGCCACACCCTGAGGGCGTTGAATTTCCCGTGTAGGAATGACCGAAGAGATTCGGGCAGGTAGGCTTCGATGCTGTAAACTGCCAGCTGTCAGTGAATGCGTTCACGTCACGAGAAGTTGGCGACACTCACGGATATCGGTATCTGTCGCCTCCTCACCCTCGAATTCTTGCCAGTTAATGCCAGAGTTCTCGCCGTCCACCTTCAAAATCTCGTCAATCTCAGACTCCTTAAGCTCGGGTTCCTTGGCGTCTGCCGTCTTAGCGGCATAGTCCTCCCAACCCTTGACTGCGGCTTTAACACCCTCGTCATTAAAGTTGGGGTTGTATTCCTCTTTAAACTTCTTGAGGATCTCTTCCAGCTCGTTGACACGTTCCTGGAGGGAATCGCGCTGGTCGAGGACCTTGTCTAGGGTGTCACGTAGTTCGCTGACCCTACCCTTGGCCAGACCCAGCAAGACCCCCAGTTTACCGCCCTCCCCGTCAGTCTTGACGACCTTTCCGCGTTCGGATCGCTCGACCTCCTGGTACTTCTGCTCCAGCTCGTCCTTCTTGGCTTGCAGGCCCTTGATCTCCTCCTCCAGGGATGTGATCTTAGTCTCAACCCTGCGTCGAAGTTCTCTGGCCTCCTTGGACATGGTCCTCCGACGCTTGGCAGCCTTCTCCTTGGCCTGCTTGCGAGCCTCTTCGAGCTTTCTGTGCTCCTTGCCGATAGAGTCACAGCGGTTCTGGCATTTGACCCCTCCGGCATGGGAGTATTCCTCGCTGCCATCGCAGCAGATATCGTAGTCGCAAACGCCATCGTTCACAAAGACGAAGGGGACATATGCACCGACATGGCCTGCGTTCTCGCACCAGAAGCCGGGCAGGGCATTCGAAACGTTTGTGGTTCCGGTTGTGGAGCCAGGTAACGGCTGCTCGGGAGATAATGGGTCGAGGTATGAGCAGGCTGAAGTGCCTGGCTCATCGGAGCCATCAGGACAGTCACAGCTGTTGTCATTGATCTGAGAGGGTTTTAGGACGACGGAGGGATGCCCGATGCATTGGAAGGTCTCTTTCGACTGGAAGAACTTGGCGACTGTGTGGATCTTGTCAGTCTGTAGTCATTTGAGAAGGGTTGAGACACGGTAAATGAGATTGGTAGGAATTGGCCGGTTGGAGGTCCATGGGACTCGGATGTGTCCTCAAGGAGTTGGCTTGTATGTGTATGTTGACTTACACTCGGGGCCGACACCGCGAGGCAAGCTCCCAGCAGCTGCCACCCGAGAGCTGGCAAGGGTGCTCAGAAGCACCACCAGGCCTTGTTGATGCATTTCCAAGCTCGAATGCCCTGCTCTCCTGAATTATGAAAGCAAAAAAGCACGGCTGCTCTTCGTGTTGTCGTCGTGCAGCAGCCTGGGTTGTGATGGTTGGGAGATGTGGTTGAATCGTGGCACTTAAACCACTAGGATGAGAGCATTGCTGGCAACTACAGAAACGGTCCCCTGCAGCCGGCCAATCACATGGCACGACCCCAGGTTCTGAGACCGGCCGGCAACCCCCTGCACCATAGCTCTGTGCCTGCCACTAATAACCGTGCTCCAGGGGCTGGCTGCCTAGGCATTGCAACTCAGTGTGTGTGCCCCACTGCGAAAAGTGCCCCGCCATTCTCTTTCAAAAGTTCAGTTCGAAATTCGACGGGCGCTCCAGCAAGCCGGCCAACGTCGAGCGAGTGCATATCTACAAGGGACGACTTGGATGTACGCATGAAATGGCCTCGACAGCTTCAAAGGGGCTAGAGGAGCTCAGCTCTTTGATCGATAGCGCTGTCGCCCTCATACAGAGCCTTGAGGCCTCTCTTAAAGATGTCGTTGACTCCAACAGTGACTCAGGCCCGTCCGCAGACAAATGGGCCGCCTCCAAGTTACCAGAGGATGGTTCGAAATCTTTGGACTGCCTGGCCCTCGCGAGAGACTCAGCAACCCTGGTCAAGGCTCATGCCACCAAGATATCGCTCTTCATTATCACGGAGCCCTTCACGCCATCTGCTATCTCAACAGTGCTGAGACAGCTCATACAGGAGCCTATCCCGGCTATTGCCTCGGCCGTCCAACTATGCCACGCCGACTCATACACAAGACTCATCCGCCGGGACCTGGCGTGGAGGTGCGGTCGAATTCTCAAGGAGACTAGGGAGCTCATCCAGAAGATTCCCAAGGACGGCAAGGTCCTGCCACAAGAGAAGCGAGACGGCCCCCAAAGTGTAAAGGGGAGCAAAGGCAGCATCATGGCGACCGGCGTGCTATGGAGTGTTTGCGACGAGGTCATCAACTTTGCCAACCTGGGTGTAGTGGGCCATCTTGTCGCCAGGGCAGAGCACTTCAGGGACA
Source organism: Diaporthe longicolla (assembly GCA_000800745.1). Taxonomy (NCBI): domain Eukaryota; kingdom Fungi; phylum Ascomycota; class Sordariomycetes; order Diaporthales; family Diaporthaceae; genus Diaporthe; species Diaporthe longicolla. The sequence goes on along the minus strand of JUJX01000017.1, from coordinate 444,201 downwards.
CGCTCAAGGATGTCATGGAGGAGCTCAAGGAGTGGTCGGAAGAGCAGGACGAAGAGGATGATGACGACGACGACGGCGGCGACGACGACGACGACGAGTCAAATGATGCAGACGGGGTACAAGACCAACACGTCCAAGATCTGGCTCAAGGTGTGAGCAACGCCCACATCAGCACTCAGGCCATGATTGACGACCTCATGAATTCTCACACCACCATCCCCCGCGACGACCCCGACAAGATCAGAGATAGGCTCGAATCGACCTTGCGCAGGTTACGGCTCACTGTGCTGCTCTTCCAGGCCCTCATAAAGCGAAGGCTCAAAACACTGCCTAAGCTGCCGCTGGCTTCGAAGGATGACTCGGTGGTCGTCTCCCGGCTGGACGAAGTACTCCCTCTTCTTCGGAAGATGGCAGACCGTTTTAACAGTCTTGCCGTCGCATTCTACGATCTCGACTCGGCGGAAATCACCCGACTCATGGACCAATGTTTTTTCGATGCCTTTGCGGTCTCGGAACTTCTGGCCAAGCCATGGGCTGGCCAGAAGGATGAGTTTACGGACTGGATTGCTAAGTTCCAGGTCGAGATCAAGAAGAGTTGAGCATCTGGAGTGAAAGCACAATTGACAAGGGGGACTTGGCCAGCGTTTATTGTACTACTGTCCTCGGAGCTATCTGAGGCTTCATAGTTGTTCACTGAAAATGGGGATGAGAACTTGCCAAGGCGCCATTGATCTGATCCCATTGGAGTTGACAGAGCATATGGTAGCTACAAATCTGGTATTGTCAACGCCCGTGTCCTGGCCCTTCTTCAAAAAGCGAGCACAGCCCCAGGAGAAAAGAGCGAAGTACCGAGGCCTTAGAAAGCAGCCCCGCCTGTGAGATGCGGTGGATATGAACGATGGTCTACGTCCATAAGCTCAGAACTGCTGCTTGCTGCTTGATTGATAAGCTCGGCCTTCGGACCGGTTTCGTGCCAGCGTTTTTGACAGCTCGATGACCCCTGCGAAATTATTCAGACACCGAACTACACCACGGGGCCGGACCATGAGCAGGCACGTAACTCAGTAATGGCACAATAATTATAGACTCACATCGATTCCGCCTACTAGGCTTTCAGGAGTGATCAACTACAAAGTCGGGCAACCGGTGTCATTTGTGCCGCGGCAAATACGATCGTGACATCACCACTGGGACTCCCCCATTTCGGGCCCGAGATGAAGGGTCGTGCCCGAAATATGGATCGGATGAATAGCAAGTGCGCGCAGCTTGGTCATCATGATGAGCAGGTTCATCGATGCGAGGACAGCGACCAGGCTGATCTACCTGTTAATTCCATTCACTCGCCCTTCATAATCTTCGTGATTCAATCGAGACGATGAAGGCAGAAACGCACCAGCTTAAAAGCACCAGCTCCTCAACAGTGTCTAGATGAGACCAACTCATGTCAACAAGACTATCGGTCAAATGAGTCGCCTTTAATCCACCTTCTAAGCAGAGAAAGGAATTATTGAACGACATTACTCAAATTTTTCAGTATATCTGTCCTGAACAAGGACGCCGTCGCTGCCCGCTCAATTTCGCAATACAAAACCTTGCCTGGGCCATCAGCATGTCCAAGCCATTCGTCGCCGTGGCAGGCGCCACAGGCCAGTTAGGTCGGGTGATTGCAACTCAACTAAGACAGCGCAATGTCCAAGTCAAAGCCCTCGTACGCCCAGGCACGGCACCGTCGCGCACCGAAGCCCTCCGCGACGCGGGTGTCACTGTGGCAGAGGCAGACCTCAGCGACGTGGCGGCCCTGACGAAGAACATGCAGGGCGCGACGTGTGTGGTGTCAGCCCTGAACGGCCTCCGGAACACCATGCACGACACGCAGGGCGCGCTCCTGGACGCCGCCGTCGCCGCTCACGTGCCGCGCTTCATACCCTCGGACTACTCGCTCGACTTCACCAAGACGCGGCCCGGCACGAACCGCAACCTCGACCTCCGCCGCGAGTTCCACATGCGCCTGGACGAGTCCGGGGTCGCATGGACGTCGGTGCTGAACGGCGGCTTCATGGACCTGCTGGCCGGGGGCGCACCCCTCATCAACCACAGCCTGAAGAGGGTGCTGTACTGGGGCAGCGACGCTCAGAAGCTGGACTTCACCACCGTTGCTGACACAGCTGCCTACACGGCTGCTGTTGCTGCTGATCCGAATCCAACACCCCGTTTCTTGCGCATTGCCGGGGACACCTTCGACGCCAGAGGCCTCGCAGAAATTGTGAGTCGTGTCCGCGGCGCGCCGTATTCGACGTTATGGGTGGGTAGCACCGGCTTCTTAGAGGGTGCATCGGGATTCATGAGGCGGTTCTCTGTCGGTGGAAGCGAGCAGGATATTTTCCCAGCATGGCAAGGCAGTAAGCGAATCTCGAAACCACTTCACACCAACCTTTTGAACTTACATGGGGCTGACCGTGGTAACATAGTGCAATACATGGTAGACATGTATTCAGGGGAGGGGAAACTGGAACCGCTGGATAATGGCAGGTACCCTGAGTTGAAGTGGACCAACGCTGAGCAGTTCTTGAGACAACAACAAGGCTCATGATGATGGACATGGGGGAAAGGGGTAATTCGGCAGTGGTGACATTATCAATATAGACTTTTTATACTATTGACCTCGGAACTGTACTCGTAAATAGAAACAATTTCGTCACCGCAAATTTCAAAACCAACTGCGACACGGATATAACTGGTTTCATTTCTATTCCGTATACAGCCGAAGCCATATACGGATATAAGTCAAAGATCAGGAAGAAGTCAAATTATAAATGACATAGGAAAGGTGAAACCCCTTTCTCTGGGGCGTATATCTATAAAATGAAATTGCCAGTCCCTTGCCACTCCCGATAACTGGCTCGTGCTCTATCTTCTTGAAGCTCTCTCAACTCGGCACACCAGCAACGATGTTCAGATACTGGCTGTTTGGGTAGCTAAGCAGGTTCTGCGCCGAGCTGAGCGACCCAAGCGCGTTGTAGCTGGTAGTCAGTAGACTGCCGGTGTCGTTCCTGTCAGCAGATGCCTCCCAGAACATGCTGCCGCCGAGGCCCTTGCTCTTGAGGTAGTCAACCTTGGTCGACACCATGGCAGGTGTGTCGTAGGTGATTAGCTCCTTGGACCCGGAGTCATAACTGTACGTCGCGCCCGCCGCCTTGTCCGTGATGACGGTGGCGCCCGCCTTGGGCAGCACCTTGTAGTCCCAGACGCCATTCTCCCCTACAGCATTAGGAGTTAGCCATCAAAGAACCAGAAGAATTAGCTTTATATGAATAGAGTAAAGAGTAGGTCACAAGGTGGCCATATCATGTCTTAGACCTGCAGCTCGTGGAGTCTTTGTTATGTAGGCTGAGAATAGGGTATATTTGTTCTTGAAGGGGTAAAAGTTGTATCCAGAAGCTGCTTACAGGACCCGGAGCCGACGCCAGTGTAGGTCTGGCCAATGCCTCCTGTCGCCTCAAACGACCGGCCATAGATGGGCATCCCGAGGACGATCTTGGACGCAGGGACACCGGCGGTGATATAGTCAGTGACGGCCCGCTCGGTCGAGTACTTGGTCGCCTGGGCGTTGCCTGAATCGCTGGCCGGGTATAGGTTGGCCTGGTGCCCGCTCGTGCTGTCCCAGCTGCCTGCGTAGTCGTACGCCATCAGGTTGAAATAGTCGAGATACTGCGCCATGGCAGAAAGCTGCATCGTGTTGTAGTTCTGCGGGCCAGCGGGCGAAGCAATGGTCAGCATGAAGTGGTAGCCGGGCGCGTACTGCGCGGCATAGTCGTCCAGCGCCTGGCGGACGGTCTGGAGGAGGGCGACGAAGTTTGCGGCTTGAGTCGCGTCTGCTGGGTACTCCCAGTCGATATCGAGGCCATCTGGAGATATGAGAATCAGATCATTGGGTGCCTTGGAAAACGATTGGATTTCGACTTTCGATGTGAATAAGACATACCAAAGCCCCAGTCTTTCATCAGAGTCACTGCGGTCGAGGCGAAGAGCGCACGACTGTTGGCAGTGCTGGCTGCTGCGGGAAAGTTGGTTGAGTAAGTCCAGCCACCAATACTAAGAAGCACCTTCATTTGTCGGTTGGCCTTCTTCTGGAGGTAGAGTTGCTTTACACAGCCATAAGCGTTGTTTCCGACGTCGTTCCATGCTGGAGTTTGACTAATCAGCACTCATATTTACCAAGTCGCCAACGGCACAGATAGTGGCTCAGACTAACAATCAGTAGGGTAGTGTTTTTGGAGATCGGCATAAACGTCCGAAGAATACCTAGTCGGTGTCAGAGAGTCACGAAGGCCATGCTTCGCAAGTTTAGCTTACACTTCACCAGTGCTCCTCAAATTTGCGAAGGCGTAGAGGACAACGCTAAGCTCCTTGGCTGGCAAGTCCTGAGGCTGGTAGTTCCGTCCATAGATCCCCCTAAAACGATACGTGTAAGCTTTAGGCTGTTGAAAGTGCCAAGACCACACCTGGGCACCCACCAGTTCGTAAAATATACAGTGTTTTGATAACCAGTGGCTCGCTTGTCGACATGTGCAACGGGGCTGGAAGACACAAGCCAGGGCCCTAGGGCCAGAATTGGAGTAAGAACATTGAAACGCATATTTTACAGAGTTTGAAGCTAAAAGTGAATTGGTGTATTGTGTGATACTACGTCTGGACGGGAGAAAGCATCGTCGGACAATTATACCAAAGGTCTTCGGGCGTCGGTGTTATATATGTCTAGCTTTCTAATCAATAACGTCGCGTGTCAATGTAGCATATGTTTTATCAGGCTCGCACGAGACGGATGACCAACAGGATGTCTCTTGTCGACTTCACACGTGGTAGCTTCACCTCCAAACCTGGTAGTCCTCCGGGCAAGAAATTGATATCTCGAGCAGCAGCAACGTTGCCGATCCCTGATTCGCGAGCCCAAGGTGCAGAGAATGCACATACCCCTTTTGTCTCCAGACAAGGAATCGTAGGGACGTATGATCAAGGTGCCATCACCAGGGCAAGCTCGCCGCCCCGCCTCATCAGTACCTCGTCTCACCAGGTGCCTGTTGGTGTTGGCGACGAGTGTCCACTTGCCTCCGTCCACCAAGCGCTCGGCCAGCTGACCAGCCCTCATAGCCAACAGGATAGACATGTAATCTCCCAAGCAAGGGCAAAATGGCTGAAATAGTAAAGTGCATTCTGCAGTCTGGCACAAGAGGTTGCATCATGTTAATCGTGCGTTATGACTGACCCTGTCATCTGGCCTAGACGGGGGCTACAGACGCAGGTACCAAGCCGCACCGTCTTGTGAAGTCTTGGTTCCCGAATCGGATATGCTTCGATCATTAACCGAATCTCCCTTGCCGAGGAGGCCGACCAATGGAAACAGTAATATGCTGTGCAAAGGGTTCTGGAGGATTTAAGCCTGCCGGTTGGGTGCTTAGTCGTTTCTGGTGGGAGGTTGCATGTGAGCAAGGGCAGAAGGTGGGCGAGCCGGGGTTCGTGTGGTCACTTGCTCCTTTTGGAAGTTGTCAAGTTGTCGCCGACACAGGAAAGGGCCGAGAACCGCTCGACGGGGCGTAACATCGTGTCCCATACTAATACAGACACGCGCCCGCACACTCCCGCGTGCTGTGTGATCCGGCTTTGATAGCGTGGGTATACCCTCAACGAATCATGACCGAGTCGGGCCATCCTCCAAGCAAGACCTTATCAAAACAACGTGGCCCGACGTGCCATCCGGACCTCATCATCGCCCTGATAAAGCATCTTCTAATCGATGGAACACATTACGTGGGGTCTCGGCTCAAAATGACATGTCGGTCTTTGTTGCCGGAAGGGAGGTAAGGGAGGGTGTCAGCTGGGGCACTCCTGGATCTTAAGCTGACTGGCTTGACACGCGCACCAGATAGGCCACACCGGTCCCATGAAGCGGTAGTTGCGACAAGTCAATCTCGGGAGCAGCCGCAGGGAAATTGTTTCCATATTCCTCGGTTGGGATGGAAGTTGAGGGAGTGGCCGCCTGGGCAAGATTTATTAGCAAAGCGTTCCGGGATATGTTACATGGATGCCAATAGATCTGCAACGTTACCCGTTCTACGGCGCAGCGGTTAATGCGGATATTTCGCCCGTCACTCGTCTCCGAGCTTCCGGAGTTGAGGTATCATCCACCAGCTTCAATTGGGCAGCCGATGCTCGTGGGGAAATGATACCAAAATTCGACTAACGTCTGTTCGCCCCTGGCCGCAAAGGTTGCTTGTGAACGACCACGACGGGGCATCTGTGAATCCGGACCACAATGATCATATTCAGTTCAATCAGCCCGTACAATGCATCGCTCCGTCACCAGAAATGCAGATGGAAAACATATGATTTTGATCCCATTCAATGTCTCGCAGCAGCCTTTACAAACCTAGAAGCCTAGCCAAAGCATCTGCAATATCATGAGCAAACCCCTCGTCATTAATGTCCCTCTTGTCTTCTATAACCCGGATACCTGATCCCGCGAGGCCGTCCCGCACAGATGAAAACAGTACCTTGTCCGCTTCCTCATCGGCAAAAGGTCCACCGGGTGTAGCAATCATGCTGACTCCTCCAAGAGGCACCCACACCTGAACCAACTCCGGCTTCTGTGCATGATTCTTCAACTTCTCGACGATGAAGTCGCCAACTTGTCGATACTCCTCAGGCGACGACCTCATCAAAGTCACCGTAGGATTGTGCTCGTACAAGCTCCTGCCCTTATACTTCTCGGGGACTGTACTCTTCGGACCGAAGTTGGTCATGTCGGTGGCTCCAAGGCTTATGATATTGGGTATCCCCGCCTCCGCCGCCGCTTCAAGGCGGTCCTGGCCGGCTGACATAACTCCACCGGTGTGCAAGTCGCATATCTCGGTCGTCGTTAGGTCAAGCACAGCATCCAGCTGGCCTTGTCGCACCAGTCTTTCCATAGCTTTCCCTCCATGTCCCGTTGCGTGGAATACATATATCTCGACGTCATATTTAGACTCTAGATGTTTCCGGATCGCATCGACGCCTGGAGTCGTCACGCCAAACATTGTGATACCGATGCGCTTTTTAGACCCGCCTGCATCCTCCTGTGTGATGCGTGTCCTAGACTTGTAGGCTTTTGCAGCGGCTCCGATAGAAGCCCCTGCGTTGCTGAGAATGTCTCTCAGGACCTGGTTAAGTCCAGCTACGTCTACCACCGAGTACAGCATCGCGATGTCAGTCTCGCCCACTAGTGGTCCCGTGTCACCGCTGGCGACGGTGGAAACAATCATCTTGGGGAATCCTATTGGCAGAACTTCCCTCATTACCTCGGCTTACTGATTGTCAGCGAAACGTTTCTTCTCAACGATGTGGATGTTGGGGTTAAACAGAGCTGATGCATGTAACTCCATTCAGAAGGAGACGATGGAGAATACGTTACCTGCGAGACTAGTCCCCCCTGACCCGCCCGCGCTGATGATGGCATGGATCCTGCCCTCTTCGAAGAGCTGCCTGACAGCACGAGAAGCACAAGCCGCCATGAACTTGATGAGCTCACCTCGGGGCAGCTCGGCTGTCGTTTTGCGTTCGCCGTGCTCGGTAAGAAGAGCATCCCGGTTGATGTTGATAGCACTGTGCTCCACATTTTCTCGGCCAACGTCGAGTAAGATGACTTGGACCGATTCTTGATGTTGGATCTGATCTCTGAGAAAGAGTAGTTCCTGCAGCTTGGTGTCGCAGGTGCCCAAGAGCAGAACTGTAGTTAAGGCTCCGGTGTTAGACATGATGTAGGGCACAGTATTTGCCCTGGTAATGCAAAGATATGTATGATGGTAGCGTGTGAATTTGAACGAGTGAGAATAATATCAAGACTCGACAATGACCGACAAGAACGACATGGGAAGAAGCGTTGATTTAGATGGCATGCGTGAGAGAAATAACGGGCGCCAATTTCGAGACCTGCAATCAAGAACGGAGTCAGGCTCGTGCAAATACAGAACGATAGCAAACTAAAGAAGATTGATGCTCGTTGAAGACTACAAGCTCAAGTGAAGTGATCCTTGGTTCAATGTGATTTCTCTGGCGCTCGAGTGCTGGGGAAATCAGGCAGATTGATTGCCGAAATACCAATATACACAGAGGCAGAGAGTCCCAAAGCCAACAGAGACTCGAGACATGGACCGAAGTTAATTACTGGATCGTATCGACAGCTTTGGGAAGTGATAGCACAATTGCGGGGCTTGGGGCTTCGTGTGACGATCTTCTAGTGACGTCAGGACCAACGGGGTCAGAAAAGATACTTGTACCACGAGAGACACACCATTCGTCAATTCTCAAGTTGAGTGTAGCACGAATCGAAACATACTCTTCATAAGCGTGGTGGACAAAAGTACCAGACATGGCTCCGCCAACAAACCGCCAGGAGATATTGGAAAAGCTCAGAAGCCAGGTGGCCAAGGGTCACGCCATCGTCGGAGCCGGGGCAGGGATTGGGCTTTCAGCCAAGTTTGTGGAAGAAGGGGGAGGAGACCTGATCGTCATATACAACAGTGGTCGGTATCGAATGGCGGGTCGGGGTTCATTGGCTGGCCTGATGCCTTATGGCAACGCAAATGATGTGGTCCTGGACATGGCAAGCACAGAGACCCCTACCACCCGCCGACGGCTTTCCAGTGCTGACCAGGTAGACTGTAGGCGAATGAGGTTCTCCCCATCGTCAGGCATACACCAGTGATAGCTGGTGTCTGCGGTACTGATCCATTCCGAAGCATGCCCGGGTTCCTCAAGCAGCTCAAGGATCTGGGGTTCGCCGGGGTGCAGAACTTCCCGACGGTGGGATTGATAGACGGCCAGTTCAGGGCCAACCTCGAAGAGACCGGCATGTCATATGACCAGGAGGTCGACATGATCCGCCAGGCCCGGGAGATGGACATGTTGACCACACCATACGTTTTCAACGTCGAGGAGAGCAAGAAGATGGCAGAGGCGGGAGCGGACATTCTGGTGGCCCACATGGGCCTCACCTCGTCGGGCAGCATAGGGGCCACCAGCGGGAAGACGCTTGACGAGAGTGTCAGGCTGATCCAGGAGATCCAAGAAGCTGCTGTGAAGATCAGGCCGGACGTGATAGTCTTGTGCCACGGCGGGCCGATCGCAGCTCCGGATGATGCGAAATACGTGCTGGAGCGGGTGAAGGGGGTCCACGGGTTCTACGGAGCATCATCCATGGAGAGGCTGCCAGTTGAGGAGGCCATCACCAACATAACCAAGACTTTTAAAGCTCTGAAACCCAGTTCATAGGTAGAATGGGAGATCATTCTGTTGACACTGAATAATGGCTATTACCAATAGCTGCCTCTTCAGACATGGCACACCAAAATTCGGGGACTGAGTAAATGATACCCCATGCTAATCACTGACATACAAGTAAGCCACAAATAAATCTATTGCTTGTCAATGCGGTTGTTGGCCTCGACAAATGGGTGGTCGCAGACCGGGCAGGGTGAGAACCCCCCCCCCCGGCTGCCGAGCCGCATTCACCCGAAGAGGCGACTCCACTAAAATTTCTAGAAGCCGCACCCTTGCAATGACGATTTCCATCATCCTCCAGTCTGGGTCAATCTTTTACCAATCCCAAACAGAATCCCATCCACTGCTCTGCAAAACATTCAGCTGTCTACAAATACTTGACTTGTCTCCTTTTGATCCGAGTGCTCGTTCTAAGGCCTCGCAACAGAATCGCGTAACAATCAAGCACCATGGGTTGGTTCTGGGCTGATGCTGCAACGGTTCATACTCCGTCCGCCGCCCCTGCGGCGCCAAAGCCGTCCTCATGTCCAGTGCCACATCAACAGCGTGGAGATGCAGCACCACCTGTAAGCCTCTTCCGTTGGCTTGCCTCCCTGCGTTGCAGAACTTACAGACTGACAAGAGCTCAGCCAAGCTGTCCTATGCACAACAAGACCGTCGATGTCCTAGGCTCCGCGGCGCCATCTCCGCCGCCCCCTCCGCCGTCGTCATGTCCCGTCCCACACAACCAAGCCGGCAAGGCCGATGAGGCCTCGTTCCTCTCCAAGATCAACCCTCTCAACTTCATGTTCCGCGAGATATCCCAAGCACCCGCCCCCAACCAGACACACGCCCTCCCGGTCGAGCGAGATCCGAGCTCCATCCCCAAGGGCACCGGCGACGGCAACTGGGAGTACCCGTCCCCCCAGCAGATGTACAACGCCCTGCTGCGCAAGGGCTACACAGACACCGACATCACGGCCGTGGAGAGTATGGTGGCCGTCCACAACTTCCTGAACGAGGGCGCCTGGGCCGAGGTCGTCGAGTGGGAGAAGCGCTTCGGCGGCGGCCTGTCGCGGGCCTGGGAGATCTGCCGTCGCGGGGAGGAGAACGCCGAGGAGACACGCCGCGTCCTGGATTGGAAGGCCAACGTCGAGCCCATCAACCCTACCCTGATCCGCTTCCAGGGCCGGCCCAAGGAGATGACTCCCAAGGCCGCCATGTTCCAGGTCATGGGCTGGCTGTACCCAGCCAAGTTCGGGTGAGTTTAATCCACGCGTGAACTGATTTCATGCTGCACGAAAGGGATCGCGTGGCTAACAGTACGACAGTACCGAGCCCCCCTTCGACCGCCACGACTGGTACGTCGCTCGAAACGTGAACGGGAAGGAGAAGCAGGTGCGCTACGTGATCGACTACTACAGCGGCCCTCCAGAGCCGACCGGCGAGCCCGTTTTCTTCCTCGACGTTCGGCCCGCCCTCACCCCAACCGGCGCTGTTGAACGGATGATGAGATGGGGCGGCGACGTCTGGTGGAGGGCCTCGGGAGGAGTAGTACGCGAGGCCAACCAGAGGTCTCAGCAGTGATGTCTCGACTGGGCACTGCAATCGGGCAGACGGGCGAGCATAAGCGGTGGAAGCATTTGGTTCTCATCGGTGGATCGTTGCAAGGTGTGGACTAGACTCTGACTTGAAAGCTGGCGTTTGGGATTGGGTATACCGGAATGGTGCGTGTCTTGTCGGGGGCCATTGTTGCCTGGCCCTGTCACGAATTACAACCCTCCTCTCTTCTTGTACAGGATTACGATCGGAATGACAGCAGCACAAAATGTACAACACGGCCATTATTATTCGGAGAGAATTAATACTTGAAGCTTTCCAACTGATCGTCCCCGACTTCTCAATTACTCCCGCTCGGCTCAATCTAGGTCGTAGCCGCCAGCTGGGTGACCTGGTCCAGCAACGCCTTGTCCTCTCCGGCCGCGTTCTTGGTGACCTTGTCCCGGAGGTGATCAACCTGTTGACCCGCAGCAGCAGGCGGGTTGCCCTGTTCGAGTCATCCCAGTCAGCGAACGAGTTTCACGCACATGGAGCCTGAGCAGGGGAAGAGGAAGGGGAAGGACGAGCATACCTGGGCCGTCTGGACCCTGCTAACCTGCATGGCCAGGAAGAACTTGGGCACCTTGATCGCAAGGCTTCCACCGACGCTGCGCAGGCCGGCCTCGGTGGCCAGGTACACGTTGAGCTGGTCCTGAAGGGTGGCCAGGTCTGCGTCGGCGGGGTCCGCGGGCGTGGCGAAGGTGTCGAGCGCGAACTGGAGCGGGCTCGAGGAGGACCTTGAGAAGTCGATGTCGCTGAAGGTCGTCGACCCAGACGTCACGTCGGGCACGTTATCGATCGTCGTACCGGAACCGCAGGTCACAGAGGACTGGATGGCCGCGACCGAGTCCTGGACTTCCTGCGGGAGCGCCTCGTTGCCGACTACGAAGCAGGCGTTCTGGCGGGGCTCCAGGGTGGGCGCTACAGAATGGATATGTCAGTCTTTTTCGGATACAGACCAGGTGTTGAGGTGCCATTGGGCGGCGGCGGGGGAGTTACTGACCTGCGCCGGTGAGGGACAGGCTGGCGAGAGCCAGGGCGAAGGAGGCGGTATAACGCATGGCGGAGAATAGAATAGAATATGGGTATCAAATGGGCGAGGGCTGAAGTGTGGGCAGGTAAATCGTGCAGAAGCGACAGGTGAACCGGGCAAGCCACAGTCTAGGCGTTGACGATAGAGGCAGGGCCGGCTGCAAAGAATTGAAGATTATAATTGATATTGGCTGTTGGCCGAAAGAATGACAGGCCGGGGGAGATCAGTGGATCGGATGAAGGTGATCGACAAAACCATGCAGGACCAACGAGAAGGGATGGCATTTATAAACCATATAAACCATCGTAGACGCCCTCGCTTTCGTGACGTGCGGCTCTAAACCTTGATGCACATCATCGTGGTAGACGGCGCCGACGTTGATCGTGTGACACACATTGGGTTTCACAGGATCCAAGTGGGTCAGTCAATCCTACGACCAACACAGCGCAGCAACAGCACAGGTGCAGGAAATTGCCCACGTTGAGCCCCTCGAGGGGTGCTGATTTCGAACATGGCCATCTGATACAACTTAGACCCCAGGCTGTCAGAAACTTTGATTCCCTGGAGTAGCAGTTTATGCTTAATGGTGGTTGACTTGCGCGCGCCCCCCTGAGCCGCAGGGTTTCAGGACGCCGCATCAAGCCAGGCGTGTTGTAGACAAGGGGGCGGAGCGAGCCGCTGCAAGGGAAAGCTTGGCAGGAGCCGCATCGTGGAGATGGGGTCAGATAATTCTTGGGGACTGAGACTTCACCCCCCTCCCGATTGTTGCGGAATCCCGTAAGCGAATGTCACCAGCTGCCTGCGTTGGTGGTTCAATAAAGAGCGCCAATCCCCCCTTCCCGCACAAGGAATTTCTTGGATCGTGTTATGGCCTGTTTCGCTGGTCTCTCCGTGTTGGACTGATCTGCCGAGGTCCCGTTCCCAGTTTATCCCCACCGAGTCCTGTGTTCCTCGTGTATCGCAAAAGTTGAATATGTTCAGTGGGTATCCTCTGGAGTGGAAGCGTTCTTCTCTAAGACACAGCTGCCCCCCCTGCCCCCCCCGGATCCCATACGGTTTGTACAGTGTGTCGATATCGACTGATCCCGCATGCTCAGAACAGGTCCACATCTGAAATCAAGTATGCGATCTCACTCTCTTGCTTGCGTGTTTGGCACCGCCCAGGAATGGTCGCCTTTGCGCGCAGACCACCATGTGTCGAGCTTTCCGACACTTTGCCAGCTTTCATTTGCTGCGTGTGAGGATGGTCAGTCGGTTTCTTCAACAGCGCCAGAGCCTCATTTCCATGCCAGGCTTGTACGCGTGAGGAGTTGTGGTCGTATACTCACCTCGCACACGACGGCCGCGTGTTTAACCCCCATATTCTGGCCAATCCACCCAAGCCTGCCCTGCACGTATTCCTTCTGCTCCGGGGTAACAAATTGGCTCTCCGCCGCCAGGACCAGGGGCCAGATCACCATCAGATTGGTGATACCTTCGACCGAGCCGGCATCGTCGCTTCCACACGGTGACCTGGCTCCCTTTGGAGGATCCTCTCCTATTCCTTTCCAGGAGCACAAGTACGGTATGCTAGCAATGATATTGTGGATGTCCTCCTTCCCGGTCTGGGATGCTGTTGTCCCGAGATTTTGAGGCCACGGGTCCGTAGACTCGGCCAGCCAATTTGACACATCTGCAATGATGTGGCAGATGAGCAGTCGGAACGCGTACTTGTTCAACCAACGGGTGGCCGTCCACCAGTCTGGATACACAAGGTCTGCGGACTCGCTCGATTTGGCAAGCCACAGGTTCTTCTTGGCCATCAGGTCTTCCGACTCGTAGTATTGGCTAACACGCCTCTCGAACTCCTGTGCCGTCATGAGTATCTTGACGGCTTTGCGGGTGGCCTCGGAATCTCTCCGTGGTGACGCAAGCAGGCTAGCCAGTTTGGACCGCAGGTCCAACATCCTCATCGAGGTCAGGTGTGGTCGATTGGCGCGGGGAATACTAGAGGCTTGCGTGGACCAACGGAGAATGTCGTCGTCTCCTATGACGGTAGACAAGTCATACTGGCGCAACTTGATGCGGGAATATGACTGTTAGCACATGTGTGGGGGCCCGAGGAGGGTTCCGGTTGGAAGAGATGCAATCATGGTACAAACTCACCCGCTCTTTCCAAGGGAGTTTGAGGTTGTATATACGTACCAGACTCTCCATGACTAGGTCAAACATCTCGGTGCCATGTTTGGAAGAAAACTGCTCGGGGCCCCTGAGACGTAGGAGTTCGAGCGCAGCCCTGAAGTGTTGGGTGTATGCGATCTTGTCGGCATCGCCATATGCGAGTCCCTGTAGTTTGCTGCTCATCAGCATCCTGGCATATAAAGTAGCCTGTTGTTCCCTTGTCACCGCTGCACACATACCTCATATACCCCCAGCAAGATTGTTGTAGCCAAGACAGTATCAGACTTGGCCGACTCCTTGACCTGGAGCGCTTCCCTCAGCCCGCGGACACCTGCGCCGTAGTACAGATGCGTCGCGGCTGCGGCCTCCCTACAGTTGGGGCGCATGGAAAATGCAGCGATGGAGACGGCGCTGAACATGTCTTGAAAATATCGATTCGACCCTTCTTCCGACGCGAGCAGTGACGGAATGAACGTCAGCATACCTGTGTCCGACTTGCCGGGGCAGTACACGACATAGCTGGAGAGGAAGTAGCAGCGCGCCCGGTCGACCAGCGGCGTATGTATCGATTGCAGGTCGAGGCCCATTACCCCGGACAGATCGCCATCAATGTCTGACGCCGACATGGGCCATGTCGACCCGCGCCTCGACTTAGTGATGGGATCCGACAGGTTCCTCCTGTGGCCACTAGGCGCCCCTTGGCCATTTGTTACCCCTTTCTGTGCGGGCACCGAGGACCTTCGTTGTTGTGTATCCTGCGCGTCGAGGGCCGGGGAGTTTTCGGACGAAGGGGCAGAGTTTGGGCTCTTGCTGGTCATTGCATTTTCGTTGAGTGCAGCCAGCCGCTTGGCCTTGCTTCCCTTGCCGAATTTGGCCTTTGTTATCGTCTTTTGCGTCTGGTCCCGCAGTTTGAAGCCTTGTGAGTATCCTGCGCACGTCCTACCCGACTTGAGGCACTTGACGCAGCCCGGCTTTGCCTCGTCGCATTTTATCCTCCTCTCCCGACAGTTGACACAGGCTCCAGACGGTTTCCCTGTGTTGACCATAACGACCACGGCATATCCTGCAGGAGACTCGGGGAAGCAAAGAAGGCGGGAAAAGCCCCGGAAGCGACCTGATACGTGTGACCAGTAAAGCCGGTAAATAATATGCCACCTGAAGTTTTCATGGGAGAGTGACGTGGACGCGACACCTTGCACAGACAGGCATGTGAAGGTCCATTCAGTCCAAGGGAGGGAGCATTCTTAAAGCAGGACGATACACTGCATTGCCACAGCTTTTTAGTCTGAAATTGTGACGCTGTCAGGCTGAGCCTATCACACCCGGGACGGTCGGATTAGCTGAAACAAACCACTGCACAGCATCGACATCTAGACAACGTCAGCCACTTTGGCCTCATGTTCATCAGCATGCATACCACAGTACTACTATCGAGGCCGCCTTGCTGGCAACACTGCAAAGTTATCCCAGGATGCCCTGACACAGTACACTGGTGTTTCAAACCGAGGTTGGACGGAGACGGCATCTGGTGGATTGTCAACATGAACCAAACAGGCTGAGCGCCCTTGGCATCCAGGTTTCACATGCTCTTCCGTACCGTTCTTGCGAGTCTCCCCGCCCAGTACCACACTTTAAACTCCGCCCTTGTGAGCAGCCTTACCAGCGACAACGTAAGCAATCTCGAAAAAAACGCCTTGCGCTCCTCATCGGATGCTGCATTAGGTATGGTGGCCAAGACGGCACCTCTCCAGATCCCCCCGCTGTCAGAGAGCCGGAAGCTTGGACGAGAAACCGATGTTTGACGATATAAGTGGCCGGGCCTCCCCTGCTCTCGGGAAACTCCCACGCGCCGATCGCGCCGTACACTACCTCCCGAACCTGCTTCTTACTGCCTCTTTCCGGTGATGCTACCTCCCGCCGAAGCTTATCCAGCCTGTGTCGGCTTCTCTCGACCCTTCGCCTTGGACACGTCCTCGGACGTGACGGGCCGGGCACCTGTCATGGCCGAAAACACGTCTGCATTGTCCTCTGCCAACGGTAACGGTGGCGAGAGCCGGTCGAGTATGGCTCGCATCCGCAAGGCGCTCGACTCCCGTCGCGGCTTATAGTCTGAATTCCTGTATGCGCCGTTCATGAAGCCACTGACCGTCTGACCAAGTTCGACGCTCTTTCTGCGCATCTTGCCTAGAATCGTCTTGGGCGGCTCGGGCTCTTCCTGTGCCTGCGACTGTGATGCCTCGCCCTCCTCATCTACAGCTGCCAGGACCTGTCTCGATTTCTGAGTTGTTCTTGTTGTGCCTTCAGCAGTGACCGCCCCTTGCCTATTGCCAGCTGAGCTGCCAATGTCCTCTTCTGAGGTTCTTGTAATAAGTATGGATGGAATTTCTGGTGCCTCGGGAGAAGGCGGTGGTATCTCTTCAGCTTCCAACTCGTCAGAGCTTGGGTACCCTGATATGGGCCCAAACCAGGTGATCTGGGTTACGTTTTCCGCCGAGACAAAGGCAGCCATGCTTGGTCCTGGCAGTCTCCGCCGCTTGCGAGGGAAGCCTGGGAATCTGATGGGTCCATCGGCCGGACTGGTGTTTAGGGACGTTATTGGATCAGCAGTTGTGGAGACTGTTGGTTGCATGGCTATTGGAGGGTTGAATACGGCCGGTGTTGGCCTGCGGTGTTTCATGTGCATTGTCCTGTGCTTCTTGGGTTTGAAGAGCTCATCAGTCAGGTCACGGACGTAGTATGACAGTCCTCTCATGTCACCAAGCGTGAGTCGGTAGTCTCCCTTAGCAATTATCCTGTCACCGGTTTCTGGACAATTCTTCCTGGTTGCTGAGACAACAAACTCTGCAATCTCTTCGAAGACATATTCCACCTCATCTCGAGGGATGAAAGCCAGGTTGTGCTGGGATTCACGGGGGTACTTTTTGTCCAGCGCCGAAAGCGCCATGTAAGCTGTGTATGGAGTATGCTTTAGGAAAAATGATAATTGTGTCTTAGGTGATTCTTCCTCAGAGACTGGATATAGTTTCAAGAGAGCTAGAGATGACAGTTGCAAAGGGGGTTGATGGGTTGGATAGAAGCAGGAAATGAGTGACAGAGAAATTTTGGCCCGGGAACCCAACATGCCAACAGAAGAGGAAGGCACGAGACGGTCCATGATGTATGTTGCCTTCACTCGTACATGGAGGAAGGACAATTAGTGAGGAGGGCAGGTGGGGAAGAAACATGGCCACTAAGTAACAAGCAGAAACCGGGCACCTTTCTTCTGCCTCACAACAGCAGAGAGGATGGAAGCAGGTGACCCAAGGTGAATGAATGTAGTAAGTGGTGAATATTCAGAGCAGAGAATCAGAGCGATTAGGCAAGAAGCAATTTGAACATGAGGAAGGAAAACAAAGGAGACTGAACCCTCCCAGAGCTACCAGTGTGGGCAACTTCCTTCTCATTCACCTCAGCTCAGTGCTGTGCCTTGTCTCGAGGAGCTTATTGCTCAAGGTGCTGGCCTGTCTCCACAAAAATGAGAGCACAGCTTTGTGGGCCTCTAAAGCACTCAACAAGCACTCCAAATCAAGTGAAGGGTTTGAAATTATCAGAGCCCAGAAGCGATGCTGTCGAATCTACGCAAGCCTCTTTCCAGGGAATGCTGACCTGGGGCAGTCAGTCTCCTATTGAAAAGTGGTTTTTGGAGCTGCGTGGAGTCCTGATGGGAGTCATGATAGGGTGAAATATATGAGATGGATGAGACACAGATTCTGCCATTGCCAAGGCTTCATATCATGCGGAAGAATTAAGGCGACTTATCCATTTATGAGTGGCAGAGAGGATACATTGTGATGATTTGCCCTGACCAGGTTAGAGACCCTGAAATACTAGATGAATTTGGTACTTAGTGACTTCAAACACTGCCATTGCGAGCTGGCGGCTAACAGCTAGCTAACAAGGCTAGCTGCAAGTCCAGAGCTACAGCGATAGCAGCTCACCCTTGTCAATCTTATCGTTATCGGCTCAGGGTACTCCAGGTTATTTTTTTTGGCGCTAGTTTCTGCAGCCAAGGTCAGCTGTGAATATCAAAAATAGTGCCGGCTTCGTTTGTCACCCAGCCTTATGCGCCCACCTGGAGTCTTTGTCCGAGTCTTGATGGCAGTACGAATCCGCAGACACCACAGGAAGTCATGACCGGTGCACCCATGACAAAGACTGATCGAGAGGCCGAGGACCACTACACCCGTCTCCACATTGCTCCTCTAAATCCAGAGCTCCTCAAGATCATTGTACCACAAGCTGTCCTCCCTAGAGCTCGCGAAATCTCCTACCACACACTCCAGGCTTTCCCTGAGCGGCCATACGGTTTCATCGAACTCCCATCCACCGACGCTCAGAAGATCAAGAGCAAGCTCAACGGGGCAGTTCTGAAAGGCGTCAAGATTCGGGTCGAACCAGCCCGACCGGACAACATGCCCAAGCCCGCTCCCAATGCAATCATCGGCACTGCTGCGGGCAGTGACCTGGAGCGCAAATTGAAGAAGTCCAAAACTGAGAAGCGGGAGAAGAAGAGGAAGCGTGACCCCCAGGAGATTGCCGGCATCGAGTTAGAAGAGGGCCGCAAGATCAAGCGTGGCTGGACAGTCACGCCAGACGAGACAAAGGCCAAGAAGAAGAAGGAGAAGGAGAGAGAAAAGACAAAGTCTAAGTCAAGCAAGGACAAAAAAGAGAGGGAGGGTAAAGAAAAGAAGGATAAGAAGAAGAGACGGAGAGATGCCGAGTCCGAGTACACCGATGGACCCGAATGCTTGGTGAAGACACAACTTCCACCGAACAAGCGTGATGCCGTGGCTGGTGACTCCCAAGGCGAGGCCAAAAAATCAAAGAAGCACAGGAAGCACCAAATGGTTGTCCATGAATTTGAGAACACAACAAAGTTCCCTACATACTTCAAGGCTTCTAAGGGCACCACTACATCTGGAACTGGATATGACTTTGTGGAGGGCAAGGGCTGGGTGGACAGTGATGGAAATGTGGTCGAGAGAATCAAAAGCACAAGACCCAAAGGCCTGCCAAAAACCCTGGTCGAGAAGAAGATTTCAGAGGATGATGATGAGGATGATACTACTAGCAGCAGTGGAAGCTCTTCAGAAGAGGAGGAGGGGGATTCTGAGGCAGAGGATGACAACGCCGCTGCAAAAAAGGAGCACAAAGCTGCACAACCAGCCCTCAAGTCCTTGGCTATAGATGTTGCGACCAGCACCGCCTTAGAGAGTCCCCAGGATTCTGCTCGACCAAAGTCTTCGAGCTCGGCCAGGAGCCTGACCATCAAGATACCCCCGGCAACCCCTTCCTCCAACAAAGTCCACCCCCTCGAAGCCTTATACAAGCGGCAACAGCAAGACGAGGCAGCGGATAAGGCAGACACCACAGGTGACCAGCCTTTTTCATTCTTCAGCGGGCAGGATGTTGAGGAAGAAGATGGCAGTGACCTTGGCAAAGGAGAAGTGGTGGGTGGCTCTGGGGTGGATAATGATGAAAACAGCAGCCAGGCAGGTCCCTCCCAGGGCAGCCAGCTGCCTATGACTCCTTTCTCCAAGCAGGATTTTGAATGGCGAGGTATGCGGAGTGCAGCTCCCACCCCAGACACTGCCCATCCCAGCCGGTATTCAAGGATCTGGCCCCTCAGAGATGACAGGGAGGACAGCCCAGGCATTCCAGAGGGTGAAGAACATGATGATCGACTGAACAGCCCAATGGGTGCCAGCCAGGCAAATGACGGGGAGGGAGAACCAACCAACCCCAGCGCTGACTTCCAGAAGTGGTTCTATGAGAATCGAGGTGACCTCAATCGGTCTTGGACAAAGAGGAGAAAGACAGTAGCCAAGCAGAAGAGGTATAGGGAGAACAAGGTCCGGGCCACCTGATTAACAGGCAGCTCAATCAGTTGCTTAATTAGACAGTTGCACAACTTCCTGAGCTACTTTTTTGGTTAGACACTTGCCATCGTTGTAGGTTTGATCCTTTTGAAATTCGTCTATGAAGCCTGACTGTATGCTACTGCCATATTCACTGAAGCAGTGTAGACCATGTGCGCTTCATATGCTGAGTCCTCTGCATCTCCTAAATATATTGGTGACTCCCCTTCTTCCTCCATAAGTATGTTATTCTTGTGTTACAGATAGAGTTCCATTTGTGAACAAAATCCACAGTCTCAAAGTGTGGCAAATTAGTGGTTTCCAACCAGAAGTGAGCATTGGTGCAGATTCGAGGCCAATGCAGATGAGCCCCTCAAGCAGATGCAGTTGTCAAAAGCAGACGCAGTCGTTGTAAGCAGGAGGATTCCACATGACAGACTCGTGGCAGACTCCATCAGAACAAACGGCCACGAGGCATTAGGATCCTGCAATGCAAAAGAGAAATAATCAAACAAATGCGATGCAAGTGATGCATGCAGAAGCTCGTGCTCGAAATTCCCACAGCACGAAGATGAGTATGGCAAAACAGAAGGACCTAACAGACAAGGGAAGGCATTAAAATCCAAACGTGGTGAATCCAAATACTGCAGGAACAGGTGCCGCAGGCCTGTCCTAAACGATGGTGGTGATGGAGTCTAGCCATCATTCTCTCTGCCTCGAGAATGTAAGGGGGAAGCCAACTCAATGGGATAAATTGGTCTGGGAGAGTGGATAGATGTCAAATCCCGACCAACGCTGCTAACCATGCCAAGTGGGTAGCGCTGGGCATCAGTGTCGCGCTGGCGCGGAGGATTGGAGCTCTGTACAGCTTCGCACAGCTCAGTCAAGATTGAGGTTCTGGTTTCAGACTGTGCCATGGTCTCACCAGAGACTGCTGTTGGTAGCAGATGTTCGTGAGACTGGAATCGTGAAACAGTCTGCTGCTTTGGAGGTGGTGTCGGAGGTGCATCTGACAGCGGGCTGACTGAACGTGGAGCCGACTGGAATGAAATGCTGCTGGCGTGGCTCACTCTGCTAGCCGTGCAGTTTACTCCAACAGAGGGTGGTGGCGCAGGGAAGCCAAGGGGTAATGTCAGGTAGCGGTTGTCTTGAAGGGAGCTCTGTGGCGGGACTGTAGGAACTGGTCTGATCAGTCCAGGATAAGGGGTTGGCGGGCGACGTTGCTGACTTTCTAAGTTGTCCAGCTCGAACTCATTGGGATGAGGTAGTCGACCAAGAGACTGTTGGGGAGACCGGGTAGCAGACCGTTTTTTCAGAGATGGCCACTTGATTTTCGGCAGGCGGAGAGTCAAATTGAACGGTGGACAGCGAGGAGCCCAGCGATGTAGTTGAATTTGTCGAAATCGCAAGGGGGCTGTCGTTGGATCACACAAGATGTGACCAAGACCAGCAGCGCTGAGAACCAGAATGGCGATGCTGACAACCATCCAGACAATGTAGCCAACAGGCATGGGTTTTCCAACCTGGTTCAAGACAGTCATGATTGCACCTGTGGCGGTAATAGACAAGAGGCTGAAGAACAGGAGAGAGACCGAGACGACAAACTGGACAAAGCTTCTTGCTTTCTCCTGTCCATTCCCCTCAGACTCTGTGATCTGCATCTCCATGGGCAAAGGCGTGTCAGATAGGAGCACGTGCTGAAAATCAGGCAGGCTCAGTGGCCGACTGAGCCTGGCTGCTGTAGCACCTTCAGTGAAGTTGATGTGTGTTGAAGGGACACGACATCCCATGATTTCTAGAGAGGAACGAATCTCTCGTTCCTGAGCGCCCTGGCTGTGGACTAAGCGGCTAGTCATTGCTGGCTTCTTCTAAGTAAACAGTCAATGATAGTTCAATAATGTCCTCAGAACTCACCAGAAGTCATGCTACACATAAATTGCAATTTCACGGTCGCTCACATACCTCGTAACAGGAGATACTGCTGTTCAGGAAAATGTGTGTTGTTTGACGCGTCTCAATGCTAGCAATTGTCCAATTATGTCAGTATTGTTCAATAAACCCAGCAGAAAGTAATGAATTTGAAGCAGAGAGTAGGTCGTATACTCACAAATGCACCAGGTCAAAGCATTCAAAGACTGAATTGTTGTGTTGTCGAGACCGTCGCGACAGGATGAGGCAATGAGTGATTCACACAATGATAAAGGCTGAGTAGGAATCCTGATGTAATATCTCAAAAACGTAGAGGATTTGAGATTACTTTGCCCCCTGATGAGAAATCGAGCTGGCAGGAATTGCAACTTGTTGCGAGAAAGGAACAGTCAAGGACGGCACCAACACTGTTGAAGCTGAGAGAGTTCCCACTGATGACCATGGTGGCAGACGCGGCTGATTGGAAGCTTTGAGCCAGCTTTCAAAACAATAGCAGAAAAGCCTCCCCTCTGTCTGCCATGCTTGACACCAAATTTGTGCCTGTGGAGGAGGAGGGAGAGCATCATGGGAACTGTCCACCTCGTTTGCATAGCTAAGACACTCTTTGAGGTTGTTATTTGCAGTGTGTCTGTGAATATACTCAGCATTATATTTACTAGAATATTTTGCAGCCTCTATCGCAGTCCTAATGAGTATAGATGTGCGCTTTTAGGAGGATAATACTCACCGTGATGCTCCAAAGGTACTTATCCCCAGTCGGCCGAAGTTTAGCCAGCTTCCGGGCGCTCGGACCACCCGGCGGACCACTACGTCATTGGCTGTTAATCCTAGAGCTCTAGTTCGACATGTGCTGATTCACTTACTTACGCCTATCTTGGGTGTCATTTTGCCTGATCACGACAACACCAAGTTGGGTTCATGACTATGTCGCAACATAGAGCAACCAGTTCTTCGAGATGAGGCCTTCCTGTCTGGCGAAAGGCCAGCTCTCGCTTCTTCGGATTCGAGGATCGATCCTCCAGTCGCCAACACCGTGCACAGCATCGTGCACAGCAGCAAGCAGGCCAAGCGCAAGCCCGAGTCCCACTCTCCTCTGCTGTCGGATTGTTCGGAACGGCCAAACAAGAAGCTATACAAGTGCACAATGGCAGAATGAATGGCAGAAGCAGTGGTCAAAGCGGTGGGAAGACAGGGGGCAGAAGCTCGGAGAGACGTCGGGAGAAAAGTCGGGTCAGACATCCGGGCAGAGACGGCATGGTTCCCGAAGGCAGGAGCAGGGTTGGCAGTGGACTGTGCCGCCTCACCGAGGACGAGGACCCCAGCTGGCTGCCGCTCATGCCACGGGCGCCCTAGGAACAGCGGCCTTTGTCAAGCTCTCTGAGAACGAGGAGGCATCGGGAGACACCGGCGAGCAGCGGATGCTGCAGGCATCCCGAAAGGAGATAGCCAAGAAGGTTGATGATGACGACCGAGGGGTGTCCCGGCTGTGTCACAAGGTCATCTTGTTCCTTGACCTCTATATCTGGGAGCCACTTTGTACTGGCTTCCGGTTCCTTCACCTTGCTCTCATCTTCGTACCAGTCATCCTTGCAGTTCCGGCAATATGGATCGGCAGAAGGCAGAGAGACCGCAACAATCAACGGTCAGGTACACTTTGGTGGTATGGTTTCCTCGTGACCGGCATGGAATGGGCTGGTCCGGCTTTCATCAAGGTACGTTCAAAGTTGCTGTCAGATTTGAGAACCAAGTCCCAGCTCGGAAGCATTGTGTCCTGTCTTCGGCAACTCACAGCCTTTCTGCGAGGAGTGCCCTGAGAATTGAGGACACATGGAAGATCACCAAAGGGTTGCCTTTGTGGGCCCCCCACTGTGTCCAGTGGTGGACCCTGAGATGGTGAGATCTCTGGGTGGGATGAAGTGATGCCCATTCTTTATCCTCAGAAGCAGCAGGAGATGTGTCTTTGTCGTCAAGATTGGCCTGCAGGTCAGCAGGGAGGGCCGGCAGGAAGAGCCAAGTGGTCTGAAACACAGGTCGAAGTGGATGGGTAGCAAGCAGAAATTGTACAGCAGAAAGTACGGGGAGGAAGAGCCAAGTGGCTTGGAGAATGCACCACTGGGCTGGAAGACAGCGAAACGGGTGGGTTTGGGGCGAGAAAGATGGGCCAAAGAGCCGAATGTTTTGAAGTACTGGTTACTGAAGTGAATGAGACCCAAGTGGGTGGTGAGAAAGCTTGGATTCAGGGAGCTGATGGTTGGGGATGAAAGCCAAGTGGTTAAGAAAGAGGTCAAGAGTGTTGAAAGGAGGCTAAGTGGATGTCAACAATTGAGGCGGGAAGGAGAAGAAATGGGAGTGAAGAGACCCTGACGGAGGACAAGAGAGGCAGCCATTTGACTGGCCAAGATCTTGGCATCAACATGGACACGATCTGGGCTGTCAAGTGGCATCTCCATCTCCGGCTGACACAACCTTCCATCAAAAAAAAAATGGAAAATGGCAATCCACTCATCCGCCTTGGTGGCCATGTTCGTGTTGTTTCTCAGCATGAAGGGGCAGACAGATGCGAGCGGCCAAGCCTGTCGAAGCCCGACAGAGAGCTAGCCTGTATCTCACTCCCGGGAGATGTATAGTCAAAGGCTGACACTTGTTGCAATAGCTGGG
Source organism: Diaporthe longicolla (assembly GCA_000800745.1). Lineage (NCBI taxonomy): Eukaryota > Fungi > Ascomycota > Sordariomycetes > Diaporthales > Diaporthaceae > Diaporthe > Diaporthe longicolla. The sequence continues at coordinate 419,634 of JUJX01000017.1, read as the reverse complement.
TCAATGGGCCGCCTCTCGATCCGACATCTTCCCCACTGAGCTGTGCGAGATCATGTCGAAACTACACTCGGATGCTCCAGCTCATTCCATACATGCAACAAAGCGCATAGTACAGGATGCTTTTGGCGACCGAACGTTCGAGGAGATATTTGATGAATTCGACGAGAAGCCGCTCGGTGTGGGGGCCATTGCTCAAGTATACAAAGCTAAACTCAAGCCTGACTTGGCAGGCCCTGGAGACCCTGATTTACTCGACGACCAACCTGGTGGAACAATCCGGAAAAACGTTACGAAGAACGTTGGCACCGTCCTCAAGAGTACTCCGAAAAGGGTCCCCTCCTCATATGTCGCCGTCAAAGTGCTCCATCCTGGGGTCGAGCGCACTGTACGCCGTGACTTGCGTATTATGAAAGCTGTTGCGTCTGTTCTCAATCTCATCCCCACCATAGAATGGCTTTCTCTGCCCGACGAGGTTGAGCAATTTGGTGAGATGATGAAGCTGCAGCTCGACATGCGCATAGAAGCTGCAAACCTCACTATCTTCCGCAAGAACTTCAAGAATCGCACCACAGCTTGGTTCCCCTTTCCGTACACCGAGTTCACTACGAGGAACGTCTTGATAGAGGAATTCGCCCACGGCATGCCACTAGCCGACTTCCTGGAGAATGGAGGCGGTGTGTTCCAACGAGATATTGCCTCGGAGGGACTCGACGCCTTCCTCCGCATGTTGCTGCTTGACAACTTCATTCACGCCGACTTGCATCCCGGCAATATTATGGTCCGTTTTTATGAGGCCGAACAGCCAGAGCTGCCCTTGAAGCTTCGCCTTCGCCGTCAGGATGCTGAGGATCAGACAATACCATCAGAGCAGAACGACGTGACGGAAAAAGTGCTGGCCAGGCTTCGCCCCCTTCGTCACCAGAAGGACTCTGAAGCGTGGAATGCCGAACTAGAGAAAATCGACCGGGAGGGCTACCGTCCGCAACTAATTTTCATCGACACGGGCCTGGTCACCGAGCTGAACGAAACTAACCGCAAGAACTTCCTTGATCTTTTCCGTGCTGTCGCGGAGTTTGATGGCTACAAGGCCGGGAACCTCATGTGTGAGAGGTGCCGCCAGCCTGATGCTGTGATAGACAAGGAAGTTTTTGCCCTCAAAATGCAGCACTTGGTGCTCGGAGTCAAGAGCCAGACCCTAGCACTGGGCAATCTGAAGATCGGCGACATTTTAGAGAAGGTCCTTGACATGGTGCGGAGCCATCACGTCCGTCTCGAAGGTGACTTCGTCAATGTTGTCATCAGTATCTTCCTCCTTGAGGGCATCGGGCGCACCTTGGACCCCAATACAGATCTTCTGAGTAGTAGCCTGCCTATTTTGCGTCAACTGAGCACGCAACAGGGCAAGGATATGGCCAAGGGAGGCGACTTCAGTATGCTCATCCTATGGATGGGTCTGGAGACCAGGAGGTTCCTTCAGATAAGTATTGACGATGTGTGTGCCCCGGCATCCCATATGTTGTTGAACGGGAGTAGAGCTTGAGCTGACCAACCCGTTTTTGAACCAGGTCGAACGATGTGTAAAATATGACCTCCTCTCACCCAACGTTTAGACGCATGGCACCTGCATCGGCGGTGTAAAGCAGGAGGCAGGCACGGTGGCGTCTGGAGTTTGCCGCGTATCACAACATTGACGCATTTCAGGACGGAAGACACAATAGATCAGATCCGAACCTACACAGACAGTGTGGCGTGCACATAAGAAGAGCTGCAGGCAATTAGACACACTTAGCCTCTTCCAAGTCTTTTAGATTAATCTCAACCCGGATCAGCCATACCGTCCGTCACACTATATCGTATATTGTCCTTATTTAGGTTGTGACCCAGATCCATCAGATGGCGGCTGTCCTCCGCTGTAGGGAAGGTTTGAACCTGGCTTTACGAAGCCGGCATGGATGTCGGCAGCCTTGATGTGGCTCACTACACGGCATGAGAGAGGCAGTAGGTGCAGGCTTGCAAATTAATAAGATCTAGACTCTCGGCCGTTACTGGCAGGTCCATGCGCGCCGCTGCGTTCTCATTCTATTAACCAAAGCTGGGAAAGTAAGTGTCCCAAGACCGTGGAGCTAGATAGCCTGCCACCAATCAGGCCGGGTCCCAAGAGGAAGCCGATATCAGAGCACTCCCGGGACGACAATGCGGGGCTGGCCGATCGCCCACACCAGCGTCCGGACAGACGGAGAGGGGACCTGAATAAGTCGGTTATTGGCCCGACGACATCGGCACAAGCTGATGAGTGCTTATCTCTCGAATCTACTAAGGCGAAGGGGCGTGCCTACTGATTGCTGGACTCGAAGCTTTGATCGTGGTTCTACTCGGATCTTATCGACCCGCATGGGGGCTTGGCCCCATTGCCGTTGTGGGATGCTGTTGCTAATTTCAAGCACATCCGTTCAGTGCGATAGCTGCCACAAGCGGTCTTTATCATCTATCAACCATCTCGTCGTGCAGCTTGTCAGTGCCGTTAACGGACATGCCACTGCACTACATGCCTTGTGATACTTCAGCTCGCAACAGACTCCAAGCTTGCAGCAGCGTATAATTAAATCCAATCATTGTCCAAGTTTGTCACTTATTACTGAGGAGAACCTTCAAACCCCACATGCCTTCTATATAATTGCCTTGTACCTAGCTCTGGCTCACCCGCATCAGAATATCCTATCCCCGCAAGTTAACAAGCCAACGTCATGTTCAAGATGGGCTCCATTGCAACTGAGATCCCCCACCCCCTCGACCCTCTGTCACTCCAAGAGATCGAAACAGTCATTACATCCGTAAAAGAAGCTCACGGAGATGTCTTCTTCAATGTCGTCTCATTGCATGAGCCGCGCAAGGCTGAGATGAGCGCGTGGCTCGCGAGCCCAGACAAGTTACCACGTCCAGCCAGAGTAGCTGATGTTGTGGTTATCGCGCCTGGCGGAAAGGTCTTCGATGGCCTTGTGGATGTCAAGACGGCGACCATCAAGCACTGGGAACAATTGGACGGCCTCCAGCCTATCGTGAGTCCAATGCCATTCTCTGAGGCTAGAAGCAGCATACCCAGGTGGTTAGTCTGACAAATGGAACAGATCACCATGGAAGAGCTCCAGGCAGTTGAGTATGTCTGTCGGAAAGATCCTGGTGTAATTGAACAGTGCAAGATCAGCGGCATTCCCGAAGAGGACATGCACAAGGTTTACTGCGACCCGTGGACAATCGGCTACGACGAGCGACATGGCTCAAAGGTCCGCTTGCAACAGGCACTTATGTACTACCGACCCAATGTGGACGACTGCCAGTACCAATACCCCCTGGATTTCTGCCCGATCTATGATTCTGATAAGCAGGCCATTATCGCGATTGACATACCCAAGGTGCGCCGGCCACTTAGCACGGCTACGGCCATCAACTACACCCCATCGTATGTCAATGAAAAGGATGGTGGCTACAGGAATGATCTGAAGCCCATCAACATCACACAGCCCGAGGGCGTCTCGTTCAAGTTGACCGGCAGGGAGATCGAATGGCAGAGCTGGAAGATGCACATCGGCTTCAACTACCGAGAGGGAATCGTCTTGAACAACATCACATACGATGATAAGGGAACAGTCCGACCCATTTTCTACCGCTTATCGCTGGCGGAGATGGTGGTACCGTACGGAAACCCTGAGCACCCACACCAGAGGAAACACGCGTTTGACCTGGGTGAGTATGGAGGTGGATACATGACCAACAGTCTTGCGCTGGGATGTGACTGCAAGGGGAGCATCCACTACCTCGACGCACACTTCCCCACTCGCGCAGGAGGCGTTCGGACTATCAAGAACGCCATTTGTATCCACGAGGAGGATGACGGGATTCTCTTCAAGCACTCGGACTTCAGGGACGATTCCGTCATTGTGACTCGGGCCCGCAAGCTCGTCATCCAGCAGATCTTCACGGCCGCCAACTACGAGTACGCAATCCAGTGGGTCTTCCACCAAGATGGGACCATCCAGCCCGAGATCAAGCTCACTGGCATCCTCAACACCTATGCCCTGAACGCAGACGAGGACCCGTCGCCGTGGGGAACGCAGGTCTACCCCGGCGTCAATGCCCATAACCATCAACACCTCTTCTGCCTGCGAATCGACCCCAACGTCGACGGGCCCAACAATACCGTCTTCATGACCGACACCGTGCCCTCGGACGCCCCTGTCGGCAGCGCAGAAAACTACTACGGCAATGCCTTCTACGCCAAGAGGACCAAGCTCGCGACCACGGGCCAGTCGAAAACGGACTACAACGGAGCTACTTCTCGGACATGGGATATCTGCAACGAGGGAAAGCTGCACCCGTACAGCAAGAGGCCCGCTTCATACAAGCTTGTCAGCCGTGAGGTGCCGGGTCTGTTGCCCAAGGAGGGATCGCTGGTGTGGAAGAGGGCAGGGTTTGCCAGGCACGCCGTGCATGTGACAAAATGTAAGTGGCCATTAAGCCCTCCCCAGAGACGTGCTATTCAAGATAGAAACCAAGCTGACATTGCACTACCGGCACACAGACTCGGATGACCAGCTATGGCCCGCGGGCCGCCACGTCCCGCAGACCTCTGGGGAGCCCTCGCGCGGCCTGCCTGAGTGGATCGGTGACGGCAACGAGTCCATTGAGAACACGGATGTGGTCCTCTGGCACACTTTTGGTGTGACACACATCCCCGCCCCTGAGGATTTTCCCGTCATGCCTGCGGAGCCGATGACCCTTCTTCTGCGCCCGCGCAACTTCTTCACCAACAACCCGGTCATGAATGTGCCTCCGAGCTATGTCTCTATCCCTAGCCAGGTCGCGGCTAACAAGGAGGCGGTTTTTGACGCTGCAGATAAGGTCAGCAAGCTGGCGTTTGATGAGGGTTGCTGTGCTGGGTCGAATGGAACGAATGGATCCAACGGGAATGGCGTCCACTAATTGTCGAATACAGTTGGCTGAGCGAGATTGCACATTGAGAATTGAACTTGTGGCGGGTCTGTAAGATCATTCGGCTTGGAATTAAGCTTTACTGTAAATTTATTGCAGCTCCGATTGATATGACCTTGGGCCCGGATGGTGCTTTGTGTAACGAGCCTCTTTCAAGGCTGAGGACGAGACTGTTCTAGCTCCTACCTTTATTTGTTCCCAGTCTGAAACACTTCCTGCCTTTGGGACTGGAGCTTTCCATGAGCTCAGTGACCCTGGGATTGAATGCAGAAGACTACAGACTGCTTGAATTGATTCATTGCTGCTGTAGTTGGAAGCACTTACTGTTTGGTATACACCTGTGGACGTAGGAGCGAGGTTGAGTCAAATGGAGTTCTAGTTAGAGTTGCACACATTTGATCTCAAAGAAAACATAACGCAGTAAATTCAAGTTCTGGATAGAAACTCACCTAAATCATCTGCCTTTCGCGACACAGCAAGCTGGAATTCCCTTGTATTTCCAGGAAGCCATCGACGATACTACTTAATGGTTGCTCATTTTCCACCAGTGTGGGATACACCAATGACTGAATCTCCTTGTAGATCGGTGTGGCCATCGAAAGCCATTACCACAAACTCGAACCAAGACTACGGATTGCCTCTCCAACCTCTTGTTGCTGCCATCTCACGAAGATATTTCCGACTGTACATATGATCATCCGAATCATTCTCTTCGTGGAATTCGCCCTCACCCTCAAGGCCATCGAATGCCCTGGGACCGAGCCTGAGATTACCCATTTCCTGTAAGTATGATCGGGAAAATACAGATTCGTCACCAGGAAATACGATTCTCTCAGGTGGTTCAGCATACAGCCGCCCAGCTGTAGAAGGCTCTCTGCTTGGTTGACCAGTGTACCGATGTCTTCTGGGATGGTGCTCTCTTGCGTTGAATTCACCATATCTGGCACTTCTGGATGGTCCAAACTCATAGTGTTTGGATGTGTGGGTCCTTGATGCCTCACGTCGTTGTCCTGTTCTTGGCGATTCCATGCACTCCTCTCTTCTTGGACACTTCTCTGTCGCGCTGGTCTCATCATCAGTTGTACTCTTGGATGGTCCAGCTTCACCTTGATATGGCATTCTAAGGACTCTCGAATGCTCGTCTCGACTTTCTTCTCTCGAGGGACCCATGGAGTCATTTCTTCTCGCAAATCGCTCCCTCGTGTCAACATCATCATGTCTTGTCCTCCTAGATACTTCAGCTTCGGCTTAGGCTTCGAATTCAGGGGACCTACGGGTCCCGTATGGCTCACGTTTACGTCTGTGCCATTGTGTTGTTCTCTCAGAGCTCTGAGGAGGGTCGTGTCTGCCGCGGACATGCTCCACCCCTCTCGGCTCTCTGTCGCGGCGGCTCTCGGATCGGTTCCGGAGTGTTGCGACCCTCAGACTTTCGAAAAATATCTTGGGAGTACGCTTGTGCAATCTCTCCTCTTTGCGGGCTTGAGAATACTGAAAATGGGGTTTTCGAACAAAGCGAGCCCTGACGTGGCGTTGAGGGGCTTGAATGCACCTAGTTCTCAGCAGCCAATTCCTCCTCGGTTTCGTGGTCACCGGCTAAGTAATCATCCTCGTGTGTAGTGTTCGAAGATGTGGCAGAACGAGACGTATTTAATGACTTTGATTGTTCACTCTTTTCTCTATTCAACGGGACTTGTTGCTCGTCAAAACCGGAACGTGTCCTTATCTTGTGCTTTGAGAACGCTCTGTTGCTCGGATGCATCTCTTTACCATACCTGGGTAGTGTGGCTCACAGGCTCGTTACGATCCACCTGGGCTTGGAAGTCTTCTGGATTGAGTTCTGGGTGATATGTTTTGATGTGATCTGCAAAGTTGTCACATTCTCTTTCGCAGAGATTCCAATGCCTAGGTAGTCTCCATTTCCGTAGGAGACATGTTCGTTGTGGACGTGCTGCGTCGATAAATGTGGGAAATCCGAGCCCTCGTACTGACGCCGACGATGATGTGGCTCATGGTGACTTTCTTGTTTCACTTCCGTATTTGACGTGAAGAGTTGTTGCCCATGGTGGCGGTTGGAATCCTCTAAATTTGTGCACTGAGCACTTGGGAACCTGACTTCTTGTGTCATCACTGCTTTTGTTGCGATTTTCACGAAACAAAGAGGTAAATTCTGGGAAATGGAAAGGTCTTGTGAGATGACGGAAAGAAAGATGCGTCTTAATGTATTTCCTCGGTGTTTGTGTGTCACCAGATACAAGGACTCTTCGAGCATCACTCGGCCGAGAGATGCATGTGTATTCCGAGTCACAATGAATGACAGCGTCATAACATCTTGATGTTTGACCGAGTCCAGATGCCTTTATTTGAATCTAGCCTGGGAATGTATCCAGAGAATTCAATATCAGGAGACAATTGAAATTGTGGGATGGTATATCTACGACTACAGGTACGCGGAACAACTCAACAAGCGCCGCCAATTGACGAGGATGAACGTTGGACTTATTTTACAGTCGGCCTGAGCTCGCAGCTGACAGGAGAACAGAAGCAGATTGTACTCAGCGCTATCCAATTGAATAATTTTGGGATCAATTGTAAATCCGTCTGTTCTCTTTTCTAGGAAATTATATTTGTTAGAAGGCGGACCTAGGCGGTGGTAGACAGTCGTTAAGCGAGCAACGCAGTATATCAATTTTGAAATATAATGAAATGTTGACTAGAGCTAGGCTAAACGCTGTCTTGAGCATGTAAGCTTGCGATCATGCGTAGGTGAGTTGACGGAGCTTATTATTGCTTTGGAGAATTCTTTCTTTATTGAATTAGAGCGATTAAGACAGCTGAGGCCTCTCTATGTGATATGTGCCTTGGTTGCTTTTCACCACGAGGAATGTTGCTTATGAGATCTTGATCCATAGATCATGCAATGTGCTACTCTAATATGCGTCCCGCAAAATACACACAAATTCCCTCGCACTATCATCAACGAATAAGATAGCACTTGAGGCGAAAGTATAATCAGTCAAGTCAGATGACCACAACTCGAAGGGTTTCTCAAGCTTCCAAGACCGATCAGGATCAGAGGGACTCTTATTTATTGCCATGAGAAGCCCAGGCGATTGACAGCATCGTATTTCTTAAAGAAAATCAGCAAGCTTTTCTTCGTAAAGTTTGATCAAAGCCTTTCAAGCATGCCATGTAATCGGGCAGCGATGAAGTAGGATGGACTGATGCTTACATTCCTAGTATGCCTCTATATGGAGTTACTCAGTCGAAATTTGGTACAAAAACCTCTAGGCAATCACATTCTTGAGAGCTGGTATTGTGTGTGACGACCCAAGCTTCCAGATGTCGCCGACTCCGTATCCGGGTAGACATGAGATCTGGCTCCGACAACATAACACTAGTCAGGACACAGCATGGACGCACCGAAATCTCAATCCAGTCGGTCTAACACCAGGCCACGCCATTGGTTGTCAAGTCAGGACCGGAGCCGTCCGTAAAAAGAAACCAGAAAAGGTGGTATGACACAGGTGCCGCCCGTGCCAGTGCACGCATGCACATACACCGGCTGCGCCTAAACCGGAATTCACATGCGACACAAATCAGCAGTTTTCGACGCACCAGGGCCTGTGTCGACCGGGAAGGGCGCCTCAATGCACACCAGTGGAGAGCGAGGGTAGCACTGCATCGCCAGCCTCTAGCACATCACGTCTCGGATTGGGTGGGGAGTACTGAGTAGCACCAAGGTCTGGATCTCTGTGGATGGTCTAGAATGCATCTGTATTCTTGGTCCGCATATTGTATATGCAGGAGTATGTATGATAATGGGCGGGAGTCTTTCTGTGCCGTTTCCCGGGGCTTGCTCATTCTGAGCAGACCCCCCATCTGATTCTCATGCAGAGAGTCTAATAGTACAGTATGCAGCCATGCGTGATAGCAAGAATACACATTTCCCTCGCCTTTCCCAAACGCCATGGCTGCGCTCAAAACCCAATGCATGACAAAGTCAGTTTCCCGCCAGAACCCCCCCGGCCCTGCTGATGCTGGTATTGTGTCCGGAACGCCGTTTTCGAACCAAAAATGAAATCGCCGATTTCGTCGTCATTCATGAGCCACTCAAGATATGTTCACAATTATTTTTTGAGAGTGTCTTCTTGGTCTCTGTTGTAGGTAGCTCTAGGCCTCCCAGAGTGACATCATGGGTCCCTCAATGTGCTGGACGTGGCGCTGAATGGGAACCTCCTTCTTGGCCGAGGCTGTCGTCTCTGTCCGCCTGCGCTTGTGCTCTGTGGTCGAGCTTGTAGTTGGCTGGGGGATCCAGAGGGACATGGAAGGGCCGTCGATCTCAGAGTCCCACTGCTCGTGCGACGTGAATGTGCCGGCGCGTTCCCTCTTGTGCTCGTGGGCGATGTGCTGCTGTGCGCGGTGGGCGGCTGTCTCCCTCCGCAGGGCCTGCCTGTTCAGGCAGAAGGGAAGCTCCTCCTGGCTGACGGACATGGCGCCGCTGTGGCGTCTGATGGGGGACGGGGGAAGCTCGTCTTCGCTGAACTCGTCGTCGTCACCGAGCACGGCACTGTCCTCGTCGTATTCGGACAGTGGCGATGCAGTCAGGGACGATCGCTTTGAGATGGAGGTGATTTGCGTTGTGATGAAGGATGTGTCGATTGGCTTTACGAACTGGGGGCCGTGGCACAGCATGTTGTCATCAAAAGAGCCAATGTAGAGAGAGTTTGTCTTTGGGAATACAGTATGGGTGTCGATGGTGCGTGCTTGCATCTGAGCCATGACAGGCAGTATTTGTAGGTTATTTGTTGACGGGTGTGTGTTGGGTTTCAAGGTGATGGGTGCAATTGTGCACTGTAGTCAGGATTCAGAAGAGTCTGTTGATTGCTTCAGGCTGTATGGGGCTGATTGATGATGTCTGCAGGAATTAGCAGTGCGGAAGGCTGGCTGAGATTCAAGATATTTAAACAGGATCTGGTCCAGCCGACCAATCTGGCTGGGAGACGCATCTCGCAGGCTGAGATGCCGCGATGGGCTGATCGATGGGATCTAGAGGCATGTGGTGTCTCAGTCATTTCTCTTGACCCCAAGTCTGCCCCGGATTCGAGCCCACAATGACATTGGCATCAGGCGCAGACCAGGCCCCTTTGACGGGGAAGTCGTATGATCGGGGGCCACCGGATGGGCTGACTGCGGGTGAGATACCGTACTATTTGCTTTGAATGGGAGCTGGACGCCCGGCCTGTTAACAGCTAAACCCCCCTTTGCCTCTTTGACGTCCGGGGCAAATGTGGAGTGGGCTGCTTTGGTTCCGGGACAATCCGAAATCTACAACCGTCCCAGATCATTCATCTCTTGTTCGCCGCCCAGCCTGCACTTGCCACACACTATAGTCATAAACGGAACAGCTTGGACAATCATTGGTACATCATTTGCGCATTGAGCCACACAACTGCCTATAGCTAGCTAGATGCGCCTGTAGCTAGTCCTGTCGACACCCTGTATCACACAACAGTTACACAATCCAATGCACGTCTCCCTGCCTTGTTTTCGACGCTGGAGCTCCAGACGAGTCAACCGTCAAACCGAGTCTGCTTGTCATTGCCCGCAGACGCATTGCTTTGCCTCTAATCGATGCTCCTCCGAGCGCCGCCCAGGTCTTCGAAGTGCCTCTGACCAGGAAAGCCTCAATGTAGCTCTGCACCCTCGGGCACAACATCTCCCCCCAGCGCATCTGCAGAGTTGCCACGACGGAGCGTTCCATCTTGCTCGCGAAGCTCTTGGCTGAACATTGTATTCTGCCTCCAACCCTCCGGACCGGCTGCTTCCGGAGCCCGCATTCCTTGTGAGTCAGAAAGGGAGGCGTGAAAACTTGCAGGGCGGCCTAAAGGCCGCAATGTCGATCTGGAGTCCCCTATGCTTTTATAGAAACCCGGGGTTGGCCTAGATCCAGGAGAGGAGTAACTCAAGGGCCTCCCCATTGTGCTTGGTGTAGGAAGCCCATTGCGACACGGATTGAATCCGCCTCCTGACATTGAAATGTTGCTGCTACTGCTGTCTTGAGAAACGCTGGTGATGGAGGGAGACCGAGAGGACCCTATGCCTGCAGTGGCAGTTGTGGTAGCGGGATGTTGTCGATCTTTTGATGGTGCAGCCTGACTGCTGACTGTACGAACGAGTCTCTGCCCCGGCGCAGGATCCTGATTTGCTCGGATTGCCCCAAGCCTTGCTTCCCAGTTATGTGCAAGGTGCTTATAGGCCAACACTCCCATTGTATCCAGCTCCTCGGGCAGAATAGATGGTGGATGACGTAGGTCCCTTGCTGCTAGGAATGTGAGCACTTCAGCTTCAGGTATGTCTTCCAATCTGAGGTCCTGGTCTGCAGGAGGGATACTCAAGGGATGGTGTAGGAACAGACAGGGAAATTTGCGTAAGCCAACTTTCCGTCCACGGTTCTCATATCCTTCAGCCCATACCAGCTTCAAGACCTCTTCTCCGGAGTCTCCCTTGACCTTCTTGAAGCATTTCGGGATGTCGTTCCTTAGCGCGGAGGACAAGAGGGTACCTGCTATCCCGACTTGTTTCCAATCCCCTTCCCCCAGGTATGGTAGAATGACGACCGAGAACCAACCCCTGACAGGGTCAGAGTCCCACCATCCGTGGTATACTTTCCCCACAACTGGATCAGTAACACCCTCCTCTTGGACGGATCTTGTCACAGGCTTGACTAGTGCTTCTTGTGGCTTCTTCATGGTGTTGTTGGGAATATAGCCCTCTTTCAGTGCCTTCTGGTACTCGCTGTTGCTCAGCCTGGCCTTCTTTTGGTCACAACCTTCCACGAGCTCGCCGAGTTCCTCAACAGCCAAGTTTTCCCTATTTGAAGATCCATGGAACTTCGAGACGAGGTGTAGCTTCGCAGATCGGACTGGATCCTTTCCCCAGTTGAGATGATGTTCTGTACAGCGAAGGATATACCAGTTACCACCTTTCTCGACGATCCCTAATGCCCAATTAGTAGGAGAACATTATGAACTGGTGTGTCGTCGACGCTGTTGAAGGCTTGGACGACCTCGCTATTTTGTAGGATCATTTATAACTTACAGTGCTTGTACTCTGCATCAGGATCTTGGGCAAGTCTGTAAACTTCATCGAAGGCAATGGTCTTGTTCGTCAAAGATAGATTTTGCGACAGGCCCTGGGCTGAGGAGACACTTCCAGGGGCTGTCAGTGTGCCTTCATGTGCTGTAGAATCCCAACCCGCTGGTTCGTCCATATGAGATGAATGGGCGACCTCATCTAGTTCTGGTTGGGCCTCGATAGGTTTCTCACGAGCACGCTGTCTGGTATTGAACGTTGGGGTGGAGGATGCTGGAGGTCGTGATACTTCAGACTACGATGTCTTAGGATTAATTTATACCATGTAGATGCTCAGTAGGAATTGTGGAGGATGAGAGTGAATGAAACTATGGCAAGTAGCTGTAAAAGGAAGTGAGGTAATTGAGGGATCAAGAGAAGACCTCTTGCAATTTCGGTTGAAAGGAGCCGCAACTTACCGGTAACCCCACGTCGCCCTGCTTCAAGCGCTTGAGACCTGGGAATTCCTTCAGGAGACTCTGAACCAGAGCCTCATGCTGACGTTTTCGAGTCTCCTTACGTTCAATGGCGACCTTTAAATTCTTCTTCGACTCTTCGAGCGCGAGCTCCTTGTTTTTGATGTCTTGCTCGTCAGCTTCTCGATCGATGTTGTAGGTTGTAGCTGCCCTTTGCAAGCGCTCCTGTCCCAGAGCCTGGATGCGACGACGCTTTTCGTCAAGACGGCGTTCATCTTCCTCGAGCTCTTCTTTGAGTCTATCCAGATCGGAAGACTCGCCCTCGTTCATGATGGGCACGTTAATGTCTTGGACTGGGGACGTGGCCAGGTGGTGTGGTTTAACGATGAGGAAAGAGGAGGTCTTTTGGGATGGGCAGGGTGGTGTCGGGGCAACAGAGAGGAATATGAGGGTGAAGGTGTCAAAAGTGTGGAGAGTTAGAGGGTTGTGGCCGCAAACGAAAGAGTGACTGATTCCAGGTGGGAGGCAACACAACACCGTTCAAAGGAGCAAGGTGCAGTTCTTTTTGTTTGAAGACGAACGATGAGCTGCAGCAGCAGATGATGATCTTGCCAAGTGTGTAGTCGCCTGGGACCAGAAGTGTAGTCGTTTGCAGTGTTTACGCAGCGAGCTCTGGCCTGGGCGTGGCTCCTTCAGCTGTAGGTCTACGAGCTCTGCACAGCAGCCAAGCGCACTTGACCGAGCCAGGTTCTGAAGAGCTTGACAGCAGCTTGCAAGCAAATGGCCAAGCTCGCAGGCCATCAAACCCCGAGGTCTTCGTGCGAAACAGAAACCCACACGTGATGAACCTTGTCTGGCAGTGCCTCTGTCGGACACGTAGAAGGGACTCTCATCTACGAGAACGCCCCGGCCCTGTTGAATGGACATTCCTCACGCTTCATGTGTTGGAAAGTTAATGTCTGCAAAGAACCAAATCCAGACACTCCTTGCCCAGGTGATGCCCACGAATCATGCCCACTCTCTGGCTTGGCATTGGTGTTGGAACATACACATACACGAGTCTTATGCCACTGGTGAGCGTTGACCCTGATCTAGATCATCTCCTTCAGAGCGATTGGATGTCACTGCATCGGCATGCACACATTGCCGTCGCCTTACGGCCGGTCATGTGCAGGTGAGTTTTCACAGGATTGATTTATGTGGTCCCGAAGTTTTGCCATGTGTTCTGCTGATCGTGAGTAGGGCAATTAAGGCTAAATGCATACCTGCTCGAGCTATTCCCAATGGGGCCGACATTCTTACTCTTGGCTCCTCCCCGGGAGCGATGCCGTTAGGGCGGCTTAATCTGCACGATCCTGTTGGCGGGAATGCATTTCATTTCATCTTGGCGGTTGAAAATACGGACATATATAATGGCACAAAGGACCCGTCCCAACTCGGTCCCGCACTGCCCTGCCCGAGCATGTCTCCCGATCTCCCGCAAAAATGGCATCGAGAGACACTGCCCTCTTGGGCCCGACACCGGATGGCGACCGCTATGAACTCACCAGCCCGACAGCGCTACCCCAGGCGGGCGGCTTCCTCTGGAACCAGAAGATGATGATACACTTCACCTGTCGCGGCTATGCCACCGCCCAATTCATGCAGCCTGAGCCTGCCAAGTACTCGCACGCGCCAAACATCGAGGCGAGAACCTTTATGCAGCCCGAGCAGAACTACTACGCTCACCACCCGGGTCGTTTTGTGTATGTTAAGGACGAGGAGACTGGGAGGATCTTCTCAACACCTCACGAGCCTGTCCGTGCCAAGCCGGAACGGTTCGTCTTCTCTGCAGGCAAGAGCGATGCGTCCTGGACGACGCAGGCGCTTGACGGTGTTCAGGTGGAGATGACCTTGGCTCTGCCAACGCACGACGTCGCGGAATTGTGGACGGTCAAGGTCAAAAACACTTCAGCCCGCGGACGGAGAATCAGCGTGTATCCTTACTTCACCGTTGGATATATGTCGTGGATGAATCAGGGGGCAGAGTACCGCTCTGACCTCGGGGGCATTGTCGGGAGCAGCATCACTCCGTATCAAAAGGCGGAGGACTATGCTAAAAACAAGTTTCTCAAGGACAAGACCTACTTCCTCTGTGAAGTGCCACCTTCAGCGTGGGAGACAAACCAGAACTCGTTCGAGGGAGAAGGTGGCCTCCATGCTCCATCAGCCGTGCTGGAGAGCGAGAGTTTGAAGAATGGAGATGCACGCTACGAAACGCCGGCCGCCGCAGTGCAATACCGCGTCGACCTTGCGTCAGGCGAGGAAAAGACCTACCGATTCATATTTGGCCCAGCTTTTGATGATGCCGAGGTCAGGTCTATGAGGGAGAAGTACCTCAGTGCAGACGCCTTTGCCCAATCGGCACAGGATTACGCTGCATACATCCAGTCCGGCAGAGGTCGCCTCCAGATGAAGACACCAGATGCGGCGCTTGACAACTTTGTCAATAACTGGCTGCCCCGGCAGGTGTTCTACCACGGCGACGTGAACCGCCTGACTACAGACCCGCAGACACGGAACTACCTCCAGGACAACATGGGGATGAGCTACATCAATCCCGCCGTGGCGCGCAAGGCTATCGTGACGGCCCTGTCGCAGCAGGAAGAAACGGGTGCCATGCCGGATGGCATCCTGCTGTCACCTGACGCGGAGCTCAAATACATCAACCAGGTCCCGCACACAGACCACTGCGTGTGGCTCCCCATTGCGTTGGAAGTTTACCTCTCCGAGACCGGCGACTATGAACTGCTCCAGGAGAGTGTCCCAGGACCCCGCGGAGAGGCACTGACCGTTTTCGACCGCCTCTGCCGCGCGATGGACTGGCTTGTTTCGTCCAATGCCAGGGATGAATACGGCCTTAGCTACATCGCTCAGGGTGACTGGTGTGATCCCATGAACATGGTAGGATGGAAGGGCCGCGGCGTGTCGGGCTGGTTGACTGTCGCCACCGGATACGCGCTGAAGCTGTGGGCAGAGATCTGCACCGATTCCAAGCGACCGGATGCGGCGAAGAAGTATCGCGCGGACGCAGATGAGGTCAACAAAGCGGCAGCCACGCACCTCTGGGAGGGCGACTGGTTTCTACGCGGCATAACCGACGACAACAGGGTGTTTGGTGTCAAGGACGACAAGGAGGGCAAGATCTGGCTGAACCCCCAGGCGTGGTCCATCCTCGGCGGTGCGGCGGACGCCGACAAGATCGCCAAGATGCTGCCACACGTCGACGAGCTGCTGGGCACCCCGTATGGTGTCCTCATGTTCTGGCCGCCCTTCAGCGGAATGGTCGAGGACATCGGGCGCGTGACGCAGAAGTTCCCCGGCCAGGGCGAGAACGGGTCGGTGTACAACCACGCGGCCGTCTTCTACATCCACGCGCTCTACAGCATCGGCGAGGCGGACCGTGCCTACAGGCTCCTGCGGCAGATGCTGCCGGGCCCCGGCGAGGACGACTACCTGCGGAGAGGCCAGCTCCCAGTGTACATCCCCAACTACTACCGCGGCGGCTGGAAGGAGTTCCCCGACCGCGCGGGCCGGTCGAGTCAGTTGTTCAACACCGGCACCGTGTCATGGGCGTACCGCTGCTTCATCGAGGGCCTGTGTGGGCTCCGGGGCGACGCCGACGGGCTGAGGGTGAAGCCGCAGCTGCCTTCGGACTGGGACGGTATCACGGTCAAGCGGCTGTTCCGTGGGGCCGAGTTCAACGTGGCGATCCGCCGTGGGGATGTGAGACAGGTGCAGGTGGTTCTCGATGGCAAGACCCTCCCAGATGCGCACATCACCGGCGTGGAGTCTGGCAAGCAGTATGATGTGTCCGTGCTTGTGCCGGCGAAATAGCGCGAGGGCGAACAATTTGCATTGGATTGCAGTGGCAACTCAAAAAGTGAACTGCATATTATCATAGACCGACGGTATCGCAAGGGCCTCGAGTTCGTGGCACTGAACAGACTGTTAATATT
This sequence comes from Diaporthe longicolla, assembly GCA_000800745.1. NCBI lineage: Eukaryota > Fungi > Ascomycota > Sordariomycetes > Diaporthales > Diaporthaceae > Diaporthe > Diaporthe longicolla. Next base: position 403,103 of record JUJX01000017.1, on the reverse strand, counting down.
CGTGCTGATGCCCTGTCTTGGTGACAATCTTAGCCCCCGACGGCGTACAAGTTTACCCGACCGTGGTGTTCACTCTGGGCACGCGTGGTAAGACATGACAAGCCTTCATTGCACCATCTCCCGACAACGTTCGGAGGCGTGCCAAGGGATAAGCGGAGATTCTATCAAGGCTACCAACCAAAACACGTCATTGATTGTGGTGTGATTGATAGCGTTGCAGTCCAAGTGCTGACATTGTGGTGTTGGTGAGGAGAAGACCGCCCGAAAAACGTAATAATGCCTGTGACGCGATTCCAACACGTCTTGGCACCTGAGCGAAATGGGTAGGTGATATAGCAGATTCTGCAATCCCCAGGTGCTATCACCTCTTGGGTGTGGAGCCGCCACCCGCCCAACCATCGCTCCCGAAAGCTTGTTTCCTCTGATATAATGCCACGGCCGGCTCAGGTCCTGAACAATTTGTGCCTGGGTCACGAGTAGCGACCTCGAGGCTTTTGACGAGCAATTGGGTGTGGTCATGGCTCTCAAGACTGCACTTTGGGCTTCGAGCCTGCTCCTCAGCTTGGCTCGGGCCATCACCACCGAGTAAGGGCACGAACCAACGTCACAAAACAACAAATTGAACAAAGCTGACGCGCCGCTCCAGGGGAATGCTTGCTGCCCCGCGGCGAAGCACTGCAAATGTCAACCCTGACGGAGTACGTCAAGGTCACAAGGTTGATTTCTAGATCTGGTATAGAGTCTAAAATTTAGATTACAGACAGCAGCGCTCTTCTCGTCCACGACTTTCAACTGGACAACGCACAAGTCTTCCACGACGTGGCAGCTGTTGGACGTCACCAGTGGCGATATTACCGAAGCACCATTCGACTCGAGTGTGTCCGAGGTTGTTTGGGTAGGCCCCACAAACACCAGCATCCTGTACATCAATGGTACAAATGATGATGTTCCCGGAGGCGTCACGCTATACATTGCCGACGTGGCAGCAGATGTATTCTCGCCGTACGTGTATTTGATCTCTCAGCGTTTCTTGATTGCATTCACTAACTTGGCGCAGGACTCTCGTCGCGTCCCTGGATGCTCCCTTTCAAGGCCTCAAAGCCGTGCAGACTGGATCTGGTTCCATCAACTTTGTGGTCAACTCCCTTGCTTACTGGAGCAACGGATCAGCACACAATCCAGAGCTCGCGAGCACCCCGCGAAGCACCGGCCAGCTCTACGACGCCAATTTCATCCGTCACTGGGACACCTACATCGCCGCTGAACGATATGCGATCTTCAGTGGCGTGCTGTCTGGTGGTGCTGGCAACCTCACTTTCAACGGCGAGGTGAAAAACCTGCTTTCTGGCCTAAACGCCACTGTGACCCGTCCCGAAACCCCGGTGCAGCCGTTTGGTGACCAGGGGGATTATGATATCAGCCCTGACGGTAATACTGTGGCTTTTCTCACCAAGGCACCAGAGCTGCCAAAGGCGAACTACACGGCGAGCTACATCTACCTGGTGCCTCATGACGGGTCTGAGGCTCCGGTCGCGGTGAACGGTCCCGGAAGCACCGCGCCCGACACTGCCAAGGGCGCTTCTGGCGCTCCAAAGTGGTCTCCCGATGGCACCAAGCTTGCATACGTGCAGCAGAATGGCATCTCGTATGAGTCAGACCGTTCCCAGCTCTACGTTGCCAGTGTCAATGGCCTTGATGCCGAGGTCTCTCCAGTCGCTGAGAATTGGGACTCAAGCCCCGCTGGGGCTCAATGGAGCCACGATGGTGCAGACCTGTGGGTAACTTCCGAGCTTCACGCTTCGAATCGCGTCTTCGTGGTTCCTCATGACGCGGAGGCGTCGTTCGAGCCCGTCAACATCACTGGGCCGGACACCACGCTCTCTGACTTTGCTCTTCTGCCTGATGGCTCCGCGCTCGTGTCCGCGGCGGCTAGCTGGACGAGTCGCATCTTCTACAAGCAGGCTCCTGGCGAGGATAGAACCATCATCTTCACCGCCAATCAAGTCGACCCTGAGCTCGAAGGTCTGAAACCTGACTCTGTCTCCAACTTCTGGTACGAAGGGGGAGATGGGGACCCAATCCAGACCTTTGTCTTCTACCCGACGGATTTTGACCCGACCAAGAAGTACCCGTTAGCTTTCATCATTCACGGTGGCCCGCAATCAACCCAGGCCGACAATTGGAGCACAAGGTGGAACCTGCGGCTTTGGGCTGACCAAGGCTTCGTTGTGACGAGCCCCCAGTTCACTGGATCGCCTAGCTATGGACAGGCGTTCACGGACAAGATTCAGGCCAACTGGGGTGGCACACCTTACCACGACCTCGTGAAGCTTTTTGAGTATCTGGAGGCCAATGTGTCGTACATTGACACTGACAATGCCATCGCGGCTGGTGCCTCCTACGGGGGTTTCATGTAAGCAATTTCCATCCGTGCACACGCGCGTACGCAGTTACTGACCGACGATCCCCAGGACCAACTGGATCCAAGGCCACGATCTCGGTCGCAAGTTCAAGGCCATCGTTACGCACGACGGCAAGCTGAACCAAGTTGGCTCCTACGGCACCGAGGAGCTCTGGTTCATCCAACAGGACCAGAACGGGACCATCTGGAACAACCGTAACAACTACGAGCGATGGGACCCACTCTACTACGCCAAGAACTTCAGTACGCCACAGTTTGTCATCCATAACGATCTCGATTACAGGCTGCCCATCGCTGAGGGTGTCATGCTCTTCAACATCCTACAGAGTCTCGGTGTGCCCTCGCGGTTCCTGCATTTCCCTGATGAGGGCCACTGGGTCGTAGACCGGGAGAACAGCCTGGTATGGCACGAGGGCATCTTCAACTGGATTAGGTACTGGACCGGACAGGATGAGGAGTTGATTCAGGATATTGTTATTCATCAATAGACTTCTGCCTAGTCTAGCTAGAGGGTTAAAGTTGGCCGCTGATACCAAAAAAAAAAAATAGAAAAAAGGTAAGTTTTGTGAGCTGCCTAAAATTTGAAATTGAGCACGAGAGAAGTAACTCCTTCCAACCAGTCCCAGATGTAGCAACCACACTTATTAGCAACCCCCCAAAAACAACCCCAACAAAACCTACCTCTCACGAGGTTGGAGGTTGTCCCACAGGAGGTTTTCCTATAGGAGGCTGTCCCATAGGAGCATGCCCTACAGGAATTTGGAGGAGGGAGTAGAAATTAGCGGATACTTGAGTCCCGAGGTCCTTCGGAAATCAATCTACCCGCCTTGATCTAATTCTCCTTGTCCTGCCCGTTGCTAAGGCAAGGGCATAAGCAATACCTCGTTCGAGGCGCCAGAGTCAAAATAAGCACATAAGACAAGTCGTGGTGGCGAGAAGCTTGGCTGGCGGTACATCATTCTCAATTCGTATTCTCACCCAAGGTTCTCCTGCCCCGCCCCATCTATCGGATATTTATAGCTTTGCAGTCCTTCCATCTTGACCATTCTCTAAATGACTTCGAGTGACATGAGCAGGGAGAAAAAGGAATGAACGAGACTCGTGACGATGCAATCCCATCCTCTAGTGCGCTACTAAGCAGGACACGACACTGTGTCCAAGCATTATGAATAGACAGTATGTATAGGGGATTGGAAACGCAACCGCCGCATGAATAGACAGATAAAGTTGAGAGTGGGGGGTTCCGTGGTGTAAGAGTAAAGAAAGCACCCTCCAAACCTCTCCGATCATCGCCGGTCACAACAATAAGCCAGTTTGAGGTGCTCGCGGCTGTGGCACGTGTGCCTAGCTAGGTGTGGTATCATATCCCTATGACCAGGATTCTCCCGTAAATCCATCTCACATTACAGGATCATGGCCCCATGCTTTTATACAAATGAAAACAAAATCGAAAACATTACATTCACATGTTCATTTCTCTCGAAGAAACCCCTCCCTCCTACTCCTTCTTGGCCTTCTCCACCTTCTTCCCCTTGGGCACACGTGCGAGGTAGTACACGCCGAGGGCCGCAAAGATGTTGAAGATGATGTAGGCCCAGAGGATGCCAAAGTTCCTCCACCGTTCAGAGTAGTAGGTGCCCACACCTGCAAGGAAGGTGTTGGTGTCGGACGTCGGGCAGAAGCTGCAGTTGGCAGTGGCATTCTCGTCGGCGAGGTAGCCGCCAGCGACGTCGATATAGGGTTGGAGGTACTCCTTGCACGTCTGGCCATCGAGAGGCTGTAACGAGAGGAACTCGTTGGACGCGCATTCGACGAAAGTGTTGGCCACCGACGCCGACAACATACCGCCGACCAGATACGTGAACGGCGACACTCGATACATGAAGATCCAGAACCGCGGGAACGAATTTGGGTTGGCGAGGATACCGCAAAAGATCAGGCACAGCATGAACAGCATGTTGGCGATGTTACCTCCAGCCTCGGCTGTCTCGAAACCTGCGATCACCAGGTCCGTAAAGGTCGAAGTGAACAACATGAAGGCGAGGAGGAATAGGAAGACAAGGGCGCCGCGCTCGTGGACTTGGTCTGCCGCCTCCGCGTTGCGGTAGAGGCCGACAGGGTAGTACCAACAGACGAACATGATGACAGCCATCAAGGAGTTCCAAGGTAGTTCCACTATAATCTGTGAGAGCATGAAGACCTTCCAACTGTAGACCTTAGAAGGTCGTTCACGAACTTCGTAGAGTGATCGTTGAACAACAAAATGAGGCATTTGTTGTTGAGTAAGCTGACCGAAGATCGTCAGGATGTTGAAAATAGCGAACATCTGGTTCTGCAAACCCTGAACAGTGTTCGGGGCGTTGAGGAAGACCAGACCGATAAACAGAGAAATACCAGTACACAGCGCGGCCTTGGAATAGATGTAGGACGGAGTCCGCCAGTACTGCTGGAAGACGCGGAGGACGACCTCTTGAAGCTGTTTGCCGAAGGGTGCGGCAAACTCGCGGTAGCTGGTCTTGTCGTGGACGGGGCTGGATGCGGCGTCGGTTCGATCACCCTCATCCACTAGTCGCTGCAGCTCCTTATGAACGTCAGCAAATTCGGGGCTTTCCCTCCAGGTCTTGAACCAGTCAACGTCAGTGTGTGAACCAGGAGCGGCACCAATAGCTTCCAACATCCATTCAGCGGGGTTGGCTTCGGACGGGCAGGGGTGCGCGCCGTTGCGCTCGAAGTAGGAAGTCATAGTCTTGGAGTTCTCGCCAATCTCGCCGAAATAGACGGTCTTGCCACCTTTCTGAAGGAAGAGGAGCCGGTCAAAGCGCTGGAAGAGCATGGCAGAGGGCTGGTGAATTGTGCACAGGATAGCTTGGCCGCTCTTAGTAAGCTTCTCTAGCAGATCCAAGATAGCCCAGGAGGTTTGCGAGTCGAGACCAGAGGTAGGCTCATCAACAAACAGCAGCAAGGGCGGCTTTGCCGCAAGCTCCACACCAATAGTCAACCGCTTTCGCTGTTCGACGTTGAGACCTTCGCCTGGCACACCGACAACAGCATCTGCGTACTCGTGCATATCCAGAAGTTTGATGACCTCGTCGACATAGGCGAGCTTTTCTTCACGTGGTATATGAGCTGGTTGACGAAGTAGAGCGCTGAAGTTGAGGGCTTCGCGGACGGTGGTAGTTTGGAGATGAAGATCCTGTTGCTGAACATAGCCGGTTTTACGCTGGAAGGAAGTGTCGCGGGGGTGTCCGTCGACAAGCATCTCGCCGGTAATGACACCCATTGAGGTTCGGTCAGCCAAACAGTCCAGTAGTGTTGTCTTGCCGGCGCCTGAGACTCCCATCAGAGCCGTCAGTGTACCAGGCTTGACCCAGCCATCCACATGATCCAGGATTTGCCTGGTCTCGCTCTTGATCTTGACCTCATAGCAAACATCCTTCCAGTGGAACACGCTAGTCTGCCGTTCGATGAAACCAGCCTCCTTATCAGAGTCGCTGTGTTCGTTGCGGGCAACAATGGCGGATGATCCGAGAGTCTTGCCTCCCTCGGGGTCGTCCTTTTGCTCCTTGAAGGCAGCAGGCTTGTGGCCACGACGGAAAACAAGCACCTCGCCCTTGGACTTCTTCTCAGAGACGAGCTCCGCAGCGACCATGTAGGTGAGAAGGAAGAAAGCGGTGAAAGCAATGACGATACCAAAGTTGCGCCACTTGTTGGCCGCGTAGTACCTGAATCCACTGTTGATGTAATCGTCGCCATTCACGAAGTCCAAGCCCACCTGGGAGCCGATTGCGGAGCAGACGCGATTCGTTCCGTTCACATTCGCGTACTGGGGAAATTCCGGAGGCGGTACATATTGCGTGCAAGTATACTCTCGGTTGTGGAACTCGTTCACCATCAAAGCTTCGAAAGCATAGGCCAAAGGATCCAAGTAGTTCAGCCACCGGCACCAGTCCAGCATGTAATCGATTGGGATGACGAAACCGCTGAAGATGACCAAGTCAAGGATGATCAGGGCTGCTGGTACCATGGCTTGTGACAGAGTTCGGGACGAGGACGCGATTGTTCGGAAGATCATGGACATGGCCAGAGTCGTGACAAAACAAATCAGCAGGAAAAAGAAGAACGGTCCTGGTTCCCGACGTAAGTTTGTCATGAAGTACAGCGCCAGATTGAACACGATCGAATTCAGAACCTTGTAAGGCAGGTCGCACAGCATCGAGGAAATGGCTTCGGCCGACGGATGGTACATGGCATATCGGGCGTGTTTCTCGACAATCGGTCGTTGCGCGTAAAGCGTCAAGATCTGGTGATGGCTTGTTAGCGTTTCTGTTGTATGCCAAGGCGGGACGTCAGCATAAGACAGCTGTGAGTGATTTCTTACCTCAAGGGCGGAAGCAAATGCGTTCATTAGACATGCGAAGAATAGGAGAGCACCACGCTGGAAGAAGCTAGAAGTCGTCATTTGCAGATTGTAAAAGACACTGGCGATGATCAAAGCCATGATGAAGTTGCCAATCAACATGCCTATAGTCAGACCGGGATCACCGCTGAGTCGCTTCCACCCACGCCACAGGCAAAGCTCCACCTGCTGCCAATAGTCCAGGGTGTAAGGTGACTTTGGTCGTTGCCTCTTTGACTGCTGCGCACGCTTATGGGCGCGGAATTGCTGAGCATCAGGGCCGTCAAGGGGATGAGAAGCCTTGTACTCTTCGATCTCAGCCTGTAGCCTCTTATACTCGGAACTCTCCTTCCAGCGGGCGGCGAACTCGTCGGGTGTCCTGGGCGCCTTATCCTCGAACCCAGGGCGTACAATACGCTCCAGAGGACTCGTCATGGAAGTCAAGAAGTCAGGAGTCGTCTGACGTGGCGGACAGTCGAAACCCAAGTTGATGAAGTACTGTCGTGCTTCACCCGCGGGACCAAAGAAAATTTGACGGCCCTCGTAGAGAACCACTGCCTTGTCGAACAAGTCGTACGCAGTCTGTGGGGCCTGATAGATAGAGACGCACGCAGTGCTGCCAAAGAGCTCGGACTGAAGCCTCAGGGTTTTGCAGAACTCGATGGCGTTCGCAGAGTCAAGACCTCGAGTGGAGTTATCCCAGCACTGCAGGGGCGCTCCTGAAAGTGCTGCTTCTGAGATGGTAACACGCTTCCTCTCTCCACCGGACACGCCACGGACGTACTCGTTTCCGACACGAGTGTTGATGGTGTGAGAAATACCAAACATTGCCATGACGACATCGCGGACGTGATTGGTGAAGAGATGCTTGGGTATACCGCCTGGGAGCTCGCGGGGCGCACGCGCTCGTGATGCGAAAGTCAGGGTGTCACCGACGGTCAACATGGGGAAGTGAACATCAACTTCAGCGGTGTAGATCGCCTCGCCACGATGTTGCTTGTGCATTTCCTTGGCAGAAACACCTGTTGAATATCGTCAGCCCTGATGCCCGCACAACCTTTTCTCTGGCCTGCTAAATGGTTGGCTTGGAGCCGGAAACTCGCACTTACCCTGATAGTTGAAGTAGGAAGAGTCCTCCACGTAAATACCGTTCATTTCGCCCGAGATGGTCTTCAAAAAGGTACTGCACCCAGAGCCTGGGGGACCCAGGACCACGAGCATCTCTCCCTTGTGCACAACACCGTCAAAATTCTGCAGGATGTCGATCCTCTTCTTCTTGCCACCACCGAAGACTCCGCGGACCATGCCGGCGACGTCCAGCAGAATGTTAGCAACATCCTTTTGGTAGTCAGTACCAGCGCCGTAACCGAAAACATTTAGGTTCTGGAAAGCAATGCCGCTGGTGCGGAAGCCGTGTCCCTCGCTCGAGACCAGCTCCACGACGTTCTTGGCCCATGCGCGGGCGTTGAATTTGTCGCCATTGGGGTTCAGAGGACTGTCCGGGTCGTTTGAATGCTCGGCGAAGGGGTTTGCGCCGGTGATGCCCGAGGCGTGGGACTTGTTTGTATACTGCCTTGCCAGGTTTTGGACCATGCTGGACCGGCGGGCCTCTGCTACTTCGTCATCGTCGGTCTCACTCGAAGAGCTGGCAGTCTTCTCGTTAGGGGCGTCGGTCTTGGCAGCTGGTGTACCAGTTCCAGTGGTGGACGCGGTCTTTTCGTTGTCGGCCAGAGTGGTGCTGGTCTCGTTGTTCGGGGTGGTTTTTGTAGGGGCCGCCGAGGCATCGTCGCCGACTTGGTCGCGAGATCTTGTTTTGCTGAGGGGCATGCCACCAGTCTGCGCAGAAAGATCGTAGTTGCCAAAGGCACCAGTGCCGGCAGTGAAAGACATGGTGACGGCGGGACTTGGACCCTAAGTCGCAAGCGAGCGCGCCACACGTCCACTGCTGCGATCTGGTCTACACAGAGACCTGTTGAAAAGCTATGCTGGCGCCTGTCAGTGGACAATTGAGCCGTTTTGCAAGGCAATATTCATGTACTGACGAAATTCGGGCCACGCAATATAAGACGGCAAGCTGGATACTTGTGTGTTTTTGTTGAATAGGACAACAGGAATGTCAACCAGTCCAGTCCCTCTAGCAGCCAGTCTTCGCCTCTCGTCGCAATGTACAGTCAGTCGACGTACAGAGAAGGGCAGAAGAGGCTCCAGTTTCCAGACTTCAGAGGGGTCTAGGAGGTGCGATGGACAAGGCGCCGCACAGGGGACCTATCTATTAATGAAGAGGCAAAAATATTATTTGGAGACACAGAGGCGGGCACTGGAGACATTATGACCGCAGCACGAGCCTTGCACGGGCTCGGCGAACTCGTTTGAGCAGTCCGGGTACTGTGGTAGTGTGAGGGTGAGCATCCAAAGGCGCGGGACAGGGAGCAGGGGGCCAAGGGGCGAAAGAGGCAATGGGGACAAGCAGGGGTAGGGTACATGATTGATTTCCGCAGACAGCAGGGCCTAGGCTTACCGAGCTGTGGGGACCCCCTGCCGTACCGTACAGGCGTATGTGCGTACTGTGGACACAGTATCTGCGCAGATTCCGCGCCCAGGAATGCTCAGGGCCGTCTTACCACCTGGGCGGGAAGTGGTACGGCGGTACCATGTTCTGAGGAACGGGGACGGTCGACATCAAGACCCCGAGGCTAACCCAGCGCATGTGAGGATTACCCAGGTACTTGGGTACGTACCCGCAGGGCTTGGCGTACAGCTTCCCAAGGTTTGCTTTGTTTAACCCATCACCATCTGATGTATACTGCAGGTCCTGACCCGACAGTCTGATCTGCAGTCGTTGATCTTTTTCAAGGCAACTTCTGTTTTAGGCCTTCACAGTCCGCCTCACTCGAAGGAAGCATTTTGGTTTTCATTTCCTTGAAGGACGCTGCACTGGCAGCGGACAATGGCACTGCGGGCAGCCCGTCCAAGCTTGTTAACAATCCATCATTTATGCTTGTTGGCCTCGCATTCGGCCCATCCCGGAAGCCTCGTTTATCTAAGCCGATCTGCTGCAACCGTCCCGCTTGCTGGACGATCATGGTATCTGCGGCGCAGCAGGCCAAAAAGCATGCGCCAAAGTATAATACTCAGCAATCCACAGCTCACAGCCCAGACCAGACAACATTGGCCAGCCACCAAGACTTCTCATCTACCCTCCTACGCCCAGCAGGCAGTGACAAATGACGAGCAGGCTCACATGGCTGGCAGTGCTGAGGCGGTAGCTGAAGCTGACGCCGAGCACTTGCGCACGTACGGCCGCACGATACACAGTGTAACGGACAGAACGAGCCGCGACACACATCAATTGTCCTTGCTTGACTCCTATCGAACATCATGGGCTTTCCGTCCACGATCCACCTTCGGGGTACGTACGAATCCCAATCAAGTCGCTGGGAGATGCTTGTTGCGTCTTCCAGAAACTCGGTCTCTTTCTGTCCTTCTGTTGTTTTGTTGCTCCAAGTGACAGCTGTTGTTGCTGCGGACTGCACCTTTCGACGGGCGGACGCTATCCGCATTGGTTGAGGCCGAGACACGCTACGGCCGGTGAGTTCGGGCCATCCGATCAGGTATTCCACAAATCACTGATAAACACTGGGCTAGGAGCTAGGCTGCGTGGTTACTGGGTTGAGCGCAGACAGAGAGCACCCGGGCGGGGATCTGCAGAGGACGCATCCAGTCGTCCCAGTGGGGCAATCCCCAGGGCCCCTCTCTCCTGGGAGAGACAGGGATCGAATTCTCTTTCTTTTTCGAATTCGAATTCGGACTTGACAAGACTAGTGCCAGCCTGAATGACTCTGTCCTCCAGCCGTCCCACATGCGCTGTCGATTCTGTGTGCCTTGTGTGATAGAGGATCATGATCCCTCGACAGTCATCACTAATAAGTGTTGCCAGTCTCAGAGGAAGTAGAGGAAGAAGAAACGGGTACGTAGCAAGTAGGGCATCCTTGCCTTGGCCGGTGCCAGGGCAGGGCAGCCCGGCGGCGACAGACACACTGATGTGAGAGGATGATGCCGCTGGGCGTCCGTCTCCACGTCAGCAAGGCCCGCGAGCTAGCAGCACTCGGTCCGGAGCCCTGCAGTAAGATTGGCCGCCTTCTATTCTCCTTCACAACCCTGCAGCCGTTGTGTGTCGGGCAGGTCGGGGTCGTCAATCAACCCGACAGCCCGTTCGCCCGTGGCACCAGAAGATTCGTCCGTTGCCAACTCAATTCGTCGTACAAACATTTCGTCTTATTCTGAGAAGTCCGTCAGACCTTGTGTGAGATGGGCCCTGTATAGCTTCCCCTGACTCAGCCAGACAGAGCACCTGAGTTTATCTTGACGCCCCCGCGTTTCGTAACTCTAACGGTCTGGGCAGACGTGCACGCAGGATCGAGTTGGCGAATTTACCACGCGCAAAACTTTACATCCCAGGCACAGTGCACCCGTCCAGCATTTGAACCACGCCTAAACTGCATACTACCACTTGTACCCGTGCAACCCCAGACCGTGCAAGCTTCTAGAAAAATCGCCGCGCCGGTCGACGGGCCCACGGCAAGTGGCTACTATCCGTCAACGACCGGGAGTTGTATCACCATCATTGCATTGTAACTTCAACGTTCCCGTCCGGCTGAAGCTGCCTCAACATCTCTGAAACGCTAATCAAGTATCCAAACTGTTCTGCGCAGCAGCCTGGGAGCACTGCAGCCCCTACCCACCCCTCTGTCCCCGCAAAACAGAGCTACAACTGTCTCTATGCAGGCGCCTAATATCCATTGTGGTAGCCTAGGACTCGCTACACACCCAGTAGTCTGGTCTGCCAGTACGGTATTGGCAGCCAAGCATCCGCTTCAATTTCGAAACCCACTCTCCTAATTTCCGCTACTGCTCGTACACAACAAAAATCCTGCCGGTCCATTATCCCTCCGGCAGCTGCTGTCATGAACGACTGGTAGAACAACCTTGTCCACGTGGCATTGACAATATCAGCATCTCCCTTAGCCTGTGCGATTGCGATTCCCGATCCGGACCCGCCCGGGCAACCGGGGCGCCCGGTGTTGTTTGCCCGGCTTTTGTGGACCCATAACAACAAGCCGGGCCCAACAACACCCCGAGAACACCGGCTGTGCTTTTTTTTTCACATGACAGCTCTTTTTTTGCTGCATGATCACCTTGTGAACATACACGGGTGACATCACTATCCCCCCACAGCCCAGTCCAAGCACCTGACTGACTTCGACTGACTGACAAAACGGCTTGGGAGCTTGTCAAGAAATCCGGGGCAAGAGAGGGCACCAAGGCCCATTCCCCAGAGGCCCACATTGAAGGCAAGCTCGTTGCCAGCTCATGGCCGCAAGGATAGTTATCGGACGACATGGTGCATGAACGAATGACGGCTACGTAACGGCGGGTGATGTGGTGGTGTTGTGCCTCAGTAACCAGTCACTCGCCATCGTTTCTTTTCCTTCTCACAGCGGTGATGCCCTCATACTGGGATCCCTAACGCGTTGCAGGGCCGCCGGACAGGGACGACCCAACAACTTGGGCCATTGCGGCTGCATGCATGGTCAACGGGCCAATGAACACAGAATAAACTCCAAGGGGCAAACAAAATTGGCCGACGTATAGCCTGCTCTGCCATAATGGTGCGCAGAACGACTAGCATCAGCCACACCCGACAAAATCCCAAGTCATCTCAGAACAACATTGTCCTCATTTGAGGATCTAGGCCGCGCCAGTTGTCCCGGGTTCGCAGATAAGTGCCCCACCATCTCGACTCCTGGCACACATCCTTCAGCTACAGGCTGAAAGCTGACGGACAGCAAGTCAGCAAGTCCGTTGACCCGCCAAGCTTGTCTCGGTACGGACTCTGCCTACGGGGTCTAGGTAGGCCCCGACCGACGTGGATTTCGGGGTGAGACGCAAGCCCGTACAGGCTCGTCCGACCAGTTGCCCACGCGGAGTGTGACTCCCAGGCACAGCCAGGCGGGCATGTGGGCGGGCGATCAGCCGTCGCGGCACAAAAGTCCCTGGCTGTTCACATGCGTCTGGTCCAGTCGGGACTCTTACCCTGCTTTGCTTCTGAAGTAGATGGCTGACGGTGGGAAGACCCGACTGGAGACACTGCCTACGGCAATGTGCTACCACGTTGCCCAAGCGCACGGCGCATTAGCTGGTTTCGTTTCTATTCCGTATACAGCCGAAGCCATACGCAGGGCACATTAGACCAGGAACAGAAACTCTCCCCGTTTGTGGAGGATATGAGAGGGTCGAGATCCTCACTACTGCCGAAGTATCCCCAGAATTCCTTCTATCACCTTGATCCATCCGTCAAGGATAATAACGTTGTCACGTTGTCACGTCCTCCCCGAGTCGTTGTACCTGCTGCCGCCTCCACCGAACGGTCGAAAGGCCCAAACCGGTCGAGTCGCATTGGGCGATGGACACGTGTCTATGTGGTCAAGGCATCATCTTGTGGATCTGCCCGATCGTCAAAGTTATGTCTCCTGCAGCCGCCAGGTCCGATTCCTCATCTTCGGTGCTCGGTCAACAAAAGCTGCGAGGGCACTTAAGTGGTTGTATCGTATCGTTCGGGCCGCCGGGACAAGACACGTCTCCGGTGAGATTTGGATCGCTTGGCCAACGGTGCGGCCTAGACTAGAATATTCGGCATTCTGCGGGTTTAGGACAGGGCTCCACTGAAACTGTCGGAGTATCTGGTCTAGGTAGATTATCTGGCGACCGATAGGGTTTGTCTCATGGCAGATACCTCGGTGGGAACGCAGGCAAGAACATATCCGGATTACCTTTCAAGACAGTAGTTCAGGATAAGCTCCGTAGGGTGTAGATGTGGCGAAGAAACTTTGCTCAGTCACCACGAGAAGAGCTTCGGCGCGATCTGTACGCCAATACTCGTGCAGGGCCCCACCTGCCTTGGGCACCTAGGCCGTCGAGTGGTCGAAATCTGACCGATCAGTCTGTATGGCAGGCTTTCGGAGAAGAACAGCATCGGTGCGTCGGGCGGTATTTGACACCGCGATAACCCTATGGATCGGCGTTGTGCTTCTGAGTTGTCACTGCGGTTCGAGAAGACAGCCATTTTGCCTTCTGACTGCTCGTTCAGTCAACAAATGGCAGAACCAAGAGCGACTAGAATCAACAAGAGGTCCCACGGCAGGATTGTATTTCGGTATCCTGCCAATCGCAAGCTGACAGCCCCGATGAGAAATGGCAGGCTGGAGGATGGGTGAGCCCACTTTTTGAAAGGAACAGAGCCTGCTTTGCTTAGCACAACGGGATGAAGAGAATGCGAAGGATTTTCCCGGGGTGAAAATGCAGAAGTTCCCATGGTTTCACCCAGACACATCAATTTATCCATTTCCTGGATATTCCTTCCACTAAGTCTATGTTTCAAATTGCCCAAACCAAACTGCCTTGAGCGTCCCATTTAGGTGTTCAAGACAGCGGGTGTTTGGGTGACACTGTAGCATCCTTGACTTGTGCGTTAGCCATTCCTTCTGCCGCTTCTAAGGCTTCAATTCTAAGCCTTTGAAACCCACCAGTCCTTTGGACTTGCTCCGAAACAAGCTGATAGGTCTGAGACTGTTCACAGTGGGGGATTCGTGACCTTCGTTAGCCTCTGTGGGACATGCGACTAAGCGTCTATTTTGATCTTCAAACATGGCGGAAGAATTCGATCTGTTGCTTCAGTAAAAACATCCATTCATTAGGCCATCAACGAGCCCTTGGCTGATCTGAATGAAGGCACACTAATCTGGAGACTAGAGCAGAGTCTCGATCATGACATACGAAGACGACTTCAAAACTACATCAAACTGAGCGAAGCCTGATTCCTGCGGCAAGGTCGAGTAAAGCTCTTCGCAAAGCTGAACAGCTGCCCAGATCAAACTTGACCTGCATCTGTCCACATCCCCATTCACCCGAAGCCGACACAATTCCATGTCAAAACACTTTTGAAAACCGCACTTCTTAGGCGGAAACCTTCCGCTTGACGCAACCGTTGCTGTCCGCGATGTCAAAGATTCCCGAGTCATCGGAACCATCGCAAGCATTGTCCCCCGCAGCAATCTCATCGTAGCTCCATGACCAGATCTCTTTCTGGAACTCGTCCCGATAGAGAAGGTCGAAATCCCGAATCCGATCTTTGTAAGGTTCAAACTCCTTCTGCTCCTGCCGCAGTAAACCATTGCGTTTGCAGGCGAAGTACATATACTCCAAGAGAGTATCCGACAGCGGGAGAAGTCCCTTCCCATCCTTGCCGCCCTTGACCTCCTCAACTGTGACGGCCTGGCCTAGCTTGCATAGAGTATGCTTCTGTTCTGTCATCACGACACCAGGGTAGAACAGGCCCCTGATCTCCATTTTCTCGATCTTGGCAACCAGAGTGGCCACACTTCCTTTGTAGGTGGCAGCTTCTGGAATTGGAAACAGTGACTGCTGCACCAGATGGGTCATCAGGGACCCCAAGAGCTTCTGGTTGCACTCGAAATGGCCTTCGCTGGACCTGCAGTACTGATTGCCCTGGGAGTTCTTTGCGTCCATGAAATAAGCGAATGGAACCTTCAGTGAGGCTAGCAGATTCTCGAGACTTTCGGCGCGGATTTTTTCAATACTATCCAGAACATCTTGCTGTTTCATAGGAAAGTCTTGCAAGTGCTTTCCATCCTCGTCGCTGATCTCATGAGCCGCTTCTCGGATGAGTGTTTTCGTAGTCTTGAAGTCGCCGATCGCATAGGCCACTTGGAGAGCCTCAACGGCGCTCAGCTTAGACGTGGCCAGACTGTTGTTGAAGCCATTGATCCAAGAAGACGCAAAGAGGTGGTAGTTTGTCTGATCCAGGTGGACTTCGTACTTTTCGAGTACCTGTACCACCTTGTGCAGCTGATTGGCATTGGGCTTCGAAGCCACCAGCGCTCTGGGAAACTTGTTGTGGAGCAGGCAGAACATGATCTTGAGACCCAGACTGGCGTAAGAATGATCAGCTGTGGCTTCTTGGAGATAACCTTGTTCAAAAGAAGAAGTTTGCAACGAGATGAAGCATCAGTGGTAAGGTGCGGAAAGCCAAGTAAACAAGGGCCCAAGAGATGATGATATAGAAATTTCGTACTCGGGATAACAAAAGATTGGGTAAAGAAGGAGAATCGCAGGCGCGCGGATTCAGCACTTACGGGTTGTCATCTAGCTCCCAAACCCACTCCTCCTTGTTGCCACGAGTGTGACTACCATATATCATGGCCTCAAACTTGGTTGAAGCCTTTTCAAGTGTGGCTGATACAACTTCAAACACGTAGACTTTGCCGTCCTCGCCTTTGGCCTTGACGTACAAATCACTGTCGCGATGAAGTCGAGGATTGCAGCAACCGGGAGCGGTGGTGACTGGGCTCGATGGCCTCTTGCGAGTGCTGGCAGTGTAGAAGAACTTGATTACATCGTTTCCAAGGTTTTCCTTGTCGTTGGGGTCCACAAACTTGTGCTCCTCGGACTCAGCTGAACCAGTCGTTGAGGTATCGGTGGAACGAGGCGTATGGGCGGCATCATTCTCAAAGTCGCCGGTGGCCTCCACGGCGGCAGCTATGGTGGTGGCTGCAGTCTCTGGAACCGCGATGAGGACCGCGCCCCCCTCAGGTCGCAAAGCGAGCCTGGCAGGCTCGTTGCCGCCGACGTGATCCATCGCAAAGTCAGACTTTGGAGATGGAGGGATGCCAGCGGGCTCAGCAAATCCCTGCTGTCCAGAAGTCTCATTTCCAGGGGTCTTCTCGGGCGAGTTCTTGTCGCTTGTGGTCGCTCCTACTCCACATTCGTCATCGGAAGAGACAGAGTCGGGTTGCTCGTGGATCGTGGCCAAGCCACCGATTTCGCTGATCATGACCGCAGCCTCCATCTCGCTAGTTGTTGGTGGCAGACCATCTTGAGCCGAGTCTAACTTGACTGTGGAATCGGTCTTGCCATCAACGCTATCCTTGGCGGGGATTTTGGGGGAGCTTGAACCGCTGTCAGGCAGAGAAACCATTGTTGCATTGACCTGGTCCAGCTCGGCTGGAGTGTGGTCGGATGGAGGACACATCTTGGGGGTGCTGATTCTGACTTGTCAGGAGCTGTAGAGATGGAAGAAGTACAGGAGGATGGAGGCAAAGAGCTCTGCCTCTGGTATGCGTGTGTACAGGCAATTGTTGTCAAAGTCCTGGAAGGTGGGGGAGGGGGGATCGGTTTGAACGCAGCAGAGAGAAAGAGAGCCCTGTTGACTTCTCAAGTGGTGAGGACAGACGGATGGTGGATTTGGATTGTGTGATTTGAACTTTTCCACCAAGCTCCAAGCGATTGGGAAGATGACCCAGTTGAGTTGCTTACATCATTCCAAAGTCAGTGCCTGAAGTGTGGCTTCTCACAGTGGCTGCATACAATTGATACCTCAGAGAGGGCGAAGTGTTGAGACAAGAGCTGTCTGTAGTGCTTGGTTGTGTCGGTTGACGTGCAAAAAAGAAGGCAGAGGTTTGGCTTCAGACAGCAGGCTGCAACCTGTGACAGCAGGGCCAGAAAATTTGAATTTTGGGCAGTTGCGCTTTAAACTTTTGCAACTTCCTTGCTTTGAATCAAAGGGGAGCTTCGACCAGGCACTTTCTGTCAAGGCCCTAGGTACAATGAGTACGAACAGTATTGTCAAATAGAAGCACTGGCCCTGCTTTTTCGATCGAATAGAGGCAATGCCTTCAATGGACGAATGGGATGGGCAGTTGCAGTTTCTCGATCAAGTGCCCAGGGATTTCCTTGCCAAATTTCGAAGGCACAAGGGAAGGTTCCTCAGTGCATTGAACGTGGATGTCTGCAGGGCTGCCACCTTTACGGACAAAGTCATGATTACACAGTGTTGTTAAAGATGTTTCGTGCTGGTGCCTGCCAATCTACTCGATCAAGCTGACCAATCTTTTTCCAGACTCAGAGGATGCGAACTCCTCATAACACCTTATCGCCGACCGAGAAACTCGATGTTGGCAAAGAACCCCCTCAACTCATCTCCACATCCTCCCCAGCTCCAACGAGGGGACGAAAATCTTTACCCTCATCACCATGTGGCGCCTCTTGTTCTTCTTGTATCTTGTCGAGGAAACCGGAAAAGGTCACCAGTAGACGCTTCGGATCGCCCCTTTCGACGGTGGCCCTGGCCCTGTCAGAAAAGCCTCCCTGGCTCTGCTCATTGCTTCTGTGACGGGGGCCCGGGACAACGACCATGTCAATGTCACCACCCAGAACGAATTGATGGATCTTGTCCATGTTAGCGGTCCTCGACCTGGAGTCCCTGGGGGCCGCATCATGTGCTACCAAGGGACGCGCGGTTCCATTCCGGGTGGCGGATCTGTTCCTGCCAGTGTTTCTCACCCTCTCGGCAGCCTCGACTGGGCCAAAGTTGACCTCGCTCTCTCTGATGTATTCTAAAAAGTCATTTGCGGCATCCTCTGTGCGGTTTTGCTCATTAGCGAACTCAATAAACATTAGAGGAAGCTAGGAAAATGTGGCTTACAAGCGCGCTCGTACTCCCATGGCTTCGCAAATAAATCAGGATCAATCTTGGCCTTGGTTTTGCCCCAGGTAAGCTCGCCCAGTTCGAAACCCCAGCTAGCCTCATCACTTATGGCATGACCACGTCCATTCTCGTCCCAGTGGCGAGTGTAAGCCTGGGAGATCATGCACACCTCATCACCAGTGACATTGGGCTCCCTCGATGCCCAGTACTTCTTGTGGCAGCGCAGGCGCTCGGCCACTTCACCCCAGAAGTTCTTTGTCAGAGGTCCATCCTGCCACCACTCGAGCCACTCGTCGCAACACGCCTCAAGGATGTCGGCGACGCGGACGGAGACAATGCCCTGGTTGCTGGCGATCACTACCCTGTCGTTGTAAGCGGGCGCGGACTGGGCGCCCAGCAAGTACGCGAAACGTGTGCTCCTCCCGGCGCTGAAGACATTGATGTCACTGGTAAAGGTAAATCCAGGCAGTTTCAGTAGCAACTGGATCGTGTGATTGCGGGTACCTGGCTTGTGCATGGACGTCTCTCTAGGGACCTGCGGTGACACTGGTCTCTTATCCACAGACGGGTCTAGTCTCTGCACCGGCCGGGATCGACGTGTCGAGCGCCGAAGTGCGCTCGGCAGATCGGATGCAACGCTTCAAGACAAGTTAGAGACTGGCGTTTGTCTCGCGTGGGAGCTGTAACATACCTATCGGTGTCATTTTGCTCAGGCGTCTGCGGTCGTGAAGGCTGGGGCTCGTGTTGACTGAGAGGTGTGGTATTGGTCAATATTGCACATTTATTGAGGATTTTACCATGAATTAGGATGTATCGCGAGTAAACTAGTACAAAATACAGGTAATGCTTGCAGGTATGGTAGCTGTTTGTGTGCAACAACGGTTGGTGTCGAAAACGTACCTAGCTGTGAAGGCGGTGTCGCTTCCACTCGGATGGTACAACGCACTGCAAGTCGTCAGAATTAGCAAGGCTTTCATGTGTGAATGCGATGAAATGATGCTTGACATACTCATCGGACTCGTCCATGGCGTTGTCTCAAAGACATGTGGTCTTGGTTCCCTCGGTATGTTGTTGCATTCGAGTCGTCGAGAAAATTGGTGTGGGAACGAGGTGGTGGATGCTTTAGGTTTTAGGAGCTTTTACCCTTGCTTCGAACGAGCTGCCCGACATGCTTTCACGGCTGCCAGCCTTTTGTTGATCATAGCTCGGTGGATAAGTGATTAAAGTGGAGGCCGGGCAGCCTGGGGCCTGTACCGCGGCATTCGATCCAATTGGACTGAGGTTTGAGCTTCCCCGTGTCTTTCACTGGGCTTTCAGGCAATTTCAATAATTCCAAATCATATACTGCCGCTCATAATGTGACCAAGACCACCAGACCTTGGGGAGGGCGTCCTGGTTCTGTGGCCCATGTGCAATCAGACAGAACATCAATGCTTGTTGCAGTCCGACGAAAACGCCGATTACCTTCAGATGCAGGCTTTCAATTTGTCCCACATGAACCCATCCAGCTCACGCAAGAGCCATCACATTCTTGTGTAATCCTGGTTCTTGCTTAGACACCTTCCCATCTATGTCGCTCTGTCCGGGCTAGACCATCCTGCTCTCTCGCTAGGTAGCTTGATTTGGTAGCAGTGGGGTTATTCTGAAATCAAGAGTATCTCATTCAGTCTGCATAATAAAGTCACGTTTACTTTCGTTCGTAGTCCAACGATATATTTTACATGGCGTGCGTTGCTTGACGGTGCACATGAGGCTACCTGGGTATGCGGCATGACAATCTACGTACCTACATACCTACCTACTTAATGTACCTAGGTACTTAGGTAGACATGTGACTCGGGAACAAAACGTCTTCGTGATGCTCCCTATGCCATATCTTCCTAGATCCCTTAGCCAAATTCCCTTCAGACCGCATATACCTACGTGAATACTCTATATTGATTATATCTCATAGTATCCCATTGAGCAGATCCCAAGGTTATCCCTAATTGAAAGAGGCGGAGCAATGATATAATTACAATCGTGTTTTCCTATGAGGCCTAAAAATCCTTTGTATGGATAGGCTAGAGAAGCACGCTGACCAGGAACTGTGGGTTGTCTATAATAGGTGTCACAAATATGATCACAAGCACCCAATGCCCCTTCGGGTTTTACCTAAGTAGCCGCAGCTTCTCTGTCCAAAGCCAGGCTGCGCCAGGGGCCACCACCTCCGTGAATGTCACCATGAGAAGGGCTGGGATGACACCAAGGAGGATCACGAAATTGCCACTGATTCTGGCGTCGATGGCGACACATCACTGCAATTCATGGCCAGGTGGATGACCTGGCCCATATGGGCCCACAAAATCATCATGAAATCTGGGTAAAGCTTGAGTTATATGTATCTTAAGAAGGACCAGCCAGAGATGTCTCATTCCCAGAACTCGAGGACTTGCAGCCTCTGGGCCTATTCAATACACATATCTGAAGTTTGGGTTCTGCCGATCCGTCATATCGCTGAAAGCCGTCTCGTCCAGATCTGGCTGCTCTGACCTGTCTGACATTCTGTCACGTCTCTTATTCTCCATGCTAAGCAGAATTCTGAACCCAGAAATCATGACTACTGATGCAAGATGGCAGAAAATCATGCTGGCCATGCCCAAGGGGTAGGTAGGTTGCTGTTCGGTCTTGAAGAAGAACGGTCCTGCGATGTTTCCTGCGAGGTTTCACGTCAGAGGGGGTCTGATTGAAATTTTGATGCTGATCGTTCACGTTAACTTACCAACGCAATAGCCAAGGAACATGATAGCATTCGTCAGCACCTTCTTCGTGTGCCCGCCCGTGTTAGCTGTCACGAGACTCAGAATCAGGACGAATGCTGCGTTATATGGCCCAGTCAGGTAATAACACCAGAGCCTTGCGATGTGCTGATCCGTTGGCACGAAACGGAGGCCGAAAGCGCCAGCAATATTGGGCAGCGTGTACAAGATGATGAACCAGCACCGCGTGTTCTTTTGTAGCCTAGTGCAGAAATAGTCGTTGAGATATACGCAGCTTAGGATTGAGAGACCTATCAGCGTGCCATAAGGCATCTGAAGGAGGGTGGTGCCGAGTGTGCTAAACCCGAATCCCTGGATGATGAGGGTGCCAAAGTTCGAGATGCCGCCGTTGGGAAGGTTTTGGACCAGGGCGAGCAGGAAAAAGAAGTATGTCTTTGGGTCCTTGAGTGTATCAATGACCTGGTCCATTTTGAAGGTCTTGTTCTCGACACCAGTCTGATTTTCCCTGAGGCGTTCGATGGCAATCCGCCGCTCCCTCTTCGATAGCACGTGAGCCGTGACGGGCGAGTCCGGGAGGAAGACCATCAGCACGATGCCCCACCCACTGCACAGAGCGCCGATGATCAGAAACTCGTATTTCCAACTCGGAAGGGCGCCACGGATATGTCCTATCGCATAACCGAGCAGACCTCCCAGGGCTATTCCCAAGCCGTTCGCAGTATACCAAAGTCCGATACGCACTGGCTGCTGTCGTCGAGTGTACCACATCGATGTGATCAGCATGAAGGCCGGGTCAGCACAGGCCTCGACCGCCCCAGATAGAGCTCGGAGCACTGCGAGTGTTGCAAAGTTATGTGCCGCAGCCTGTGCCATAAGAAGTGCACCCCACAGGAAGATATTGGCGCCCAGGTACTTGGCCAGCGGAAGCCGCTGCATGAGGAAGTTTGTCGGAAGGGCCCACACAAGGAATCCGAAGTAAAAGACAGAAGACAGCCAGTTATAGTCGGTGCCTTTTAGATTGAGGTCCTCGCGGCTGATCGTGACGTTAGTCCTGCTACGGGTCCCAAAGTGTTGTATTCTAGAACATTCCAAAACATGAAAGACGGGGATCCGTAACAGGTGAAAGGTGATGCTTACATGCCAAAGATGGCGGCGTATGAGAGGGTCGTCTTGTCGATGTAGAAGAAGGCGTAGCACACAGCCAGGTACGGGATGATCATGAAGTCGATCTTGCGGACGAGGCGCTTCTCGTCGCTCTTAGTGTACGGCTCGGCAGACCCGTCGTCAAACAGGGTGGCGGCCGTGTCCGCGGCGGAGGACGAGCTGAGCCACTTCCATTTGCTCGGTGCTGCGGAGCCGGCGCCGGCGTCCTCCTGGTGTATCGCATCTATTCCCGCATCTTTGACGTCGGGGTCAGGTGCGGGCGAGGACCCAGGAGGCGTCTGTTGTTGGGGAGGGCTGCCGCTGCGTCCTCTCATGGCATCTAATAAACCCATCGTGGACGGCTGGTGGACAAGAGTCTAGAGGAAGATGGCTCGTTCGAGACACTTTGATTGAAGCACAATAGTAGTAAGCAGATGATGATCAAGACCCATGATATAGCCTCAATTCTCCGGTCTTCGGCAGTTGTCCGATTTCCCCACGCCCCCCCACGGGGTATAGATGTTACCCATATTTCGGGCTGGCTTTGAGGCGAAATCCAGAACTGACCCACTGCTCTGGGCAGTTGCATTGCAGATCTGGCCGGCAAGACATGCCAAATTGGCTAAAAAGGGCAGTTTCCAGGCTTTTTGTGCTTCACGACTGACTTGGTCCATGGAAAAATTAATTCCGTCTCTACTTGCGATAGAGAATCTTGAGAAACTTTGTGTCCGACCGTACGTCGAACTCCAGGATGTCGTCATTTTGCTGGCTTTCAAATGTGTCAAATCAAGGTGGCTTGAGGTTGAAGTGCATGGTTGCATGGAGTTCCTTGACTCCAATACTCACTCCACTCCGCAGACTACGGCGCAGAACGCCACTGTCTCTGAAAAACGAAGTGATGCCCCCCCCCGGTAAAATTCGCACCTACGCACGTGCCACCTAAATTTCTCCAACCCTTTTTTTAACAGTAATTTCATAATAACTTTATTACCTCTCTATTTAAAATTATATAAAAAATATATTTAAAGTCATTATAAAAGTCTCTATAAGATATAATTTTTAAAATATTTATTATTAAAGGTTTTAAATTTTACTAATAAAAGTATAACTTTTAAAGAATAAATATTTAAAAAATACTATCTTATAGAGACTTTTATAAGGATTTTAAAAATATTTTTTATATAATTCTAGCTAAAAGAATAAACGAGTTATAAAGAAAAGACTACTTAAAGGAAGAATTTAAGAAATTTAGGTGGCACGTGCGTAGGTGTAATTTTACCGGGGGGGGGGCATCACTTCGTTTTTCAGAGACAGCAAGCATAACGGGACCTCGCGGGACGAGCTGACTGCTTCCCTGCTTCCCTGCCTCAATTCATAAGCCTTTTTAGACTTGTGCTGTTGAAGCATAAGCCGCCCAGGAAAAGCTGGGGCAGAAGAAAGGGAATGTAGGTATACAGGGCATACAGTTGGACGATGCCTTCTGGCCACCGACGATTTGGCGCTTCCCTTGGCTTGTTTGCGGCATGTTCAAAATGATGAGGTCCCGCAAACACCGCGTCCATTCTTAGCAGACGCCGGTGTCCGATAAAATGCTGCGAAGTTCTTGCCGAAGCAACATCACGCCCCACCTGGGCACATAGGCCGTTGTCAGTACTGCTTGAACTGCGTCAAAACTGTGTCACCTTCTCTCGCCCCGGTACAACTCTTGCAGAAGGCGATTCCATAGGCCATTGAGAAAGTTCCCGTCCCACGAGGTCTGTCCCACACCAACGCCTGCTCGTCAAATCGCCTGATATGGCGCTTCGAGCTCTAGCCCGTCGCTCGCTCTCGTTCCTCTGTCCTCCACCATTTATTGATGCTGGAGGAAATTGTGATGCGCCTATTGCTCTCGCTTGAATACTGTAACCAAAGCCTGGGAGGATCTGGTGGTAGAAGGAAGAGTTGGCGGAGATAAACCCTGGTACTTCTACTTACCAAAACAATAGAGAGAAGTATCATTACGAGATACGTATACAATCCAGTCATAGAGCTACTCGCTGACACTAAGATGCGTCGTATCAAGTGGCCTATACATACATATATCTTGGGCAGGCCTAATAGCGATCACATAGGAGGGTACGACTTAGATTTTGATCTGGGTCAGACATTATCCCTTTGAGGCCTCTTAGTGGCCTATCTGTGAAACTTCAAATGTTGGCTGAGTTATATCTCTTACCTAGGTAGTGGGATCTAGTAACGGAGCCTCCTGGAACTAGTTTAATAGAAATGTTCGCCCTGATGTAATCGGGTATCTGATCTCTTGCTGACCTGAGTAAAAGTTTTGAGACTATTAATGATTGTCTAATTTTGAAAACTTGTAGCACCAAACGGTTAAGTAACACGAGAGGAATTGGATCTAAAATGATATGGACCTTTCTTGATGGAGTTCCTTCAATGTTCTTATACTAGTAGTTTCCATCTTATGTTGGGTATCAGGGGATAGCTTCCATTTTAGGGTGAGTGCGGTAGTACGGCTTAATAAGAGCACTGGGTAGTCGACAAAGAAGTGGATAGTATACCTAAGTCGCTAAGGGCAGACGAGGAAGTCAACCAAGCAAATTTGATTAAGATATAAGCAGAAGCGAACAACGAAGATCTTGCCCAGAGTCTCTAACCCTTCTGAACGCAGGGATAATAAAATGCCTCCTCGCGCGCCACAGAACGTAAGCTGCTGGGATACTCTTTCACTTGGAAAACAATGGTCCCGCGGCCGAAGCATCTAGTAAGCTCCAAGTAATAGAGGAACTGGCAGAGCGAGAGAATCCGAAATGAGAGCTGTGAACTGGGCAGGGTAGGTACAACATTCCTTTTCTTTTTTATTCCAAGCGTGGCCTGTGAAGCAAAAGAGCCAGTCCTCGCTATTGACGCAATAAGCCTGGTGGCATTAGAAGAGCTTCCTTACTAGGGCAGATATAACCGGATCTGGCAGAATTAATGAACATTCGGAGCACTCAATTGCTTGAAACTAGCTCCTGGTGGCTCATATCATGCACAATCTGTAGTCGACCCGGTCTCACGTTACAATTGCTGGATTATTTTAAAGGGACAATTGTGTGTCGATGTGAACAGTCTGTTATTGAGGTGGGATCGGGCTCTCTTTTGAGGTCAAACGCCACGCGTCAGGATGTGGAAGGCGGAAATACGATGGTAAACTCGGAGATCTGTCAGTCTGGCGGCAGCCGTTTTGTTCCCCGCCGAGTGGCAATTGCGGGGTTGACCCTGGCCCTGGCGCACTGAAGCAGTGAGCCAGTCAGCTCAGTGAAGTCATTGGAGAATGCAGACGTTCCAGGTGTTGCGCAGATCGTCCGCTAACTCCTGTGCTGGCCAAGCTGGCTTTGTGGTGATTCTCAGGGAATTTTCTGTCCGCGCTCAGAAAATGTTCCACCAAATTTTGGCTATCGCCATGGACATTGCACCTGGCTTTGTGAAATGCCTCATTGTCGCTGTTACCACGTTGCCTCTTCGTTCACCGGAATATCCGCCCGCGGTCTATCAGTTGAGGGCCGGGAAATCCGTATGTTGATATGTCATCGTCGTCATTTCAGGACCTCCCTCAACCATGAGTGGACTCAGTGGAGACATTGGACCGGGTTTAAGCTCCAAGGATCCACCCACATCCCGCAATATTGGAGGGAGATGTGGGAGACGCGGCTAGTGTATGGGGTCGCTAGGGGGACCCAGATTTCCACTCACGTCCCCGAAAAGGCATACCCCGGAAGTTTGATGATCCAGAATGCTTGCCTTCAAGATCTCCGGGGCGTTGGGAACCTAATCTGTCTGCCCAGAGTCTAGATGGCTTGCGCCCAGTCGTGAGGCTCCCAACGTCCCGCCCACCTAGCGTCTTGGTTCGGAAGCGAAAGCTTAGTTTGTCTTGGTCAAAGACACTCGACAAAAGACAGCCTTACGACCTGTTGCGTTCGATGCGGCAAGATTGACAGACACCGATCCCATTTGCAAAAATGCGAGACGGCAGTGAAGCAATTATACTGGGTCTTATTGTATGGGTCCAGTCGCTAGCGGCCAAGATGATGCGGGTTTAGCTGGATTTCACCTCCTTGCGGCACTCGAGTCCACTTACAGGCCAGATACTTGAAGATCCAGAGCAATGCACACCAGCAGGACCCATCTCATCCCCACAGACGCTCCTAGCCCTAGCGATAGACCTTCCCCAGGGCCTCATTGGATTGGTCTAGATAATTGGGCTCTGTGGTCTTGTGGGTCTCTTCCCCAATGCCCCGTGTAGACGTCGGTCCTTCCCCGGCGGTCGAGATCCCGGATACAACCCTTTTGACTTTGGTTGAGCATCGATTTTCCATTTGCTATGATTTTTAGTGGCAGCTTGATAGGCGTGATCTGGCAGTCTGGCTGACCCCTGACCTGCATCACTGAGGCTCTGTGGGATATGCCGCTGGGCCGAGGCGTGATGTGGCTCACACATCCACGCATTGCCGAGGAGATGCGATATGAAATCCGAACAGCCTGCTTTTCCCACTAATCTACTCACTCATCCTTCTCTGGAAAAGTCTTTGACCTTCCCTCTTTCTCGCTCAGTCACTCATGTTGGCCGTCCTACCGACTGAGACCTGAGAATCCGACCGCAACAACGACGATATCCACAATGAGCCACTCAGAAAAGGAGTCAGCGCCGGCGAAGATGGAGGAGGCTCTTCAGCCCCGGGATATTCAGGCCGAGAACATCGTAGGCTGAACCATACAAGCATACTTGGCTGTCCGCCATGGTGAGAGGGCAACCTTTGACTAAAGTCTGACAGGACGGAATCAATGAGCTCTCAGACGAGCACCGCGAATACCTCCTCCACAGACACGGAACTCTGGACCTCGACCCCATCCCGGACATGAGCGATGCAGACCCTTATAACTGGTCGCAAAAGAAGAAGGTCACGAATCTGTTTTTGGTCGCCTTCCACGCTATGATGGCTACCTTCACAGCAGCAGCCATCATGGCCGCCTTCGTGAACATCGCAGAAGACCTCGAGATTGAGGTGCAGACTGCCAGCTATCTCACGTCTTTGGTCATCGCTATCCTCGGCGGGGCGCCTCTCATCTGGAGGCCCTTGTCTCAGCGCTACGGTCGCCGACCCAGTCAGTCCTGCAAACAACCCGAGAAATGAAATCACTTTCTTGCTAATACTTGACTTTGTTTGGCAGTCTTTATAATATCGCTCATCTGCAGTCTAATCGGGAACATTGGCTGCGCTAATGCCCACTCATACGCCACCATGTGCCTGTGCCGTGCGATCGTGGCCTTTTTTATCTGCCCTGCTGCTGCCATCGGGTCCGGCATCGTTGTCGAGACATTCTTCAAGGATGAGAGAGCTCGCTATATGGGTATATGGACTATATTTGTGACGCTGGGTGTACCAGTCGCTCCGTTTATCTTTGGCTTTGTCGCCCTGAGAGTTGGATACCGATGGATATACTATATCCTAGCAATTGTGAGTGAATTTCATGGAATATTTGCTACCAAAGGAACATCTAACAATACATCTTGCGCAGACAAACGGCGTCCAACTGGGCCTCTATTTCTTCCTTGGACCAGAATCAAGATACATTCGCGGAAGCCAAGCTCCCGAGGACGAGAAGAACAAGTCCGACTTCAAGAAGCAATACATGAGCTTCCGCCGAATCGATAATACACCGATGACCTTGTACGACTTCGTCGAGCCACTTGTGTACGCAGCCCGCCCCTGCGTAATGCTCCCAGCTGTCGCCTACGCAATGGAGTTCCTCTGGACAAGCATCATGACCACCGTCGAGATCCCGCAACTCTTCCCCGAGCTCTTCGGCTTCAACACGCAACAGAACGGCCTGCAGATGATTTCCGTCATTGTTGGCACCATCGTCGGCGAGCAGATTGGTGGCCGCATGTCTGATATGTGGATGTCCATGAGGCGTAAAAAGCTGGGTGGGAGGAGCCCCGAGCCCGAGTACCGGCTGTGGCTGAGCTACTTCGGATTCGTTCTGTGTGTCGTCGGAGTGGTCGTTTTCCTGGTCCAACTCTACAGTGCTGGCCACACGTGGAACGTGACGCCCCTGATCGGGGTGGGCATTGCGGCAGCAGGCAACCAAGTGGTCACCACCGTGCTCGTGACATACTCTGTGGACTGTTACCGACAGGATGCCTCGAGCGTCGGCGTTTTCATCACGTTTGTGCGTCAGATCTGGGGCTTCATTGGACCCTTCTGGTATGTATTATTTGAGCGTCCATTCTCTACACAAAGTGTTGACGAATCAAAAAGGTTCCCACAGAGTATCGAGGAGGTTGGTTACAGAGAAACGGCGGGCATTGCGGTGGCCAGTGAGTCAAGCCCCCCCCCCCTTCACCAAAACGTCGTACGGCCGTTATGATCATACATTCGATGCCTTCACGAGCTATCATCGTATCTAACCCGGATCTGTACAGTGATGGTCGCTTTTTGTGTTATCCCGATCCTGGTTGTTCAGTGGAGAGGAAGGAATTGGAGGTGACGTGTTGTTTGTGCGTCTACTTCGTGTATGGTAAGGAATATGTCTTGGTTCCTGGCTGTCACCACCGTTGATCGTGTGGAAAGAATATGCATTCAAGGCAGCACAGGGTTCTGCCATTTCCTCTTCACTGTCTGTTCCCGTAGGATACTAGCATACTTGCAATGTTGCCTCGAAACTGGAGCATAATTACTGACTTGTGCTTGCTGACAAGTGTATGTGGGTGCTTATAAGTACTATTGCCTGCAACAACGTGAGGCAAGCGCATTCACAGGATACATGGCGTTCTCAAATTGCTAAAGTTGTGATGTCTGAAATACAATGTCACATAGTATTAGTATGTTGCTGTACCACTGCCACACACCCATAATGTTAGACCAGAGCCCCTGTAGCCTACCTACCTCTGATATATTCGGAATTATTCCACAGGGTGTCTATCTAGAGGTTCTCCAGCTAGGAAGCTACTTCTCAGGAGGCTATTCCTTGGGGTATTATCCCATGAGAGGTTTTCCACCGGAGTTTCCCGCAGGAAATTGCTGGAGCTGGAGGGGAGACGTCATAACCGCGGAGCGGACACCTCAGTGAGCTTCTATAACTACCTGAGACCTAGATGCAATTGCATCTGTTATATGCACCAAAAGAATATAAAATAGAAGAATTAAAGGCATTTTGCGGTGCTTCAAGAGCACCACTCCCGTATTAAAAACTTGTAGGTGGCCAACTTAAAGCGCCCCTAACTCCCTCCTAACTCAATTTTCTGTACTAATGCCAAATCCGGCAGCTAGATGAAAACGGTCTCAGTGGGTATAACGTCTCTAGCAGAACCTCTGAGTACATAAAAAGTTAGTCAGAATCTTCTGCGGGATTTATGCAGCGAATAGTTTAGTTTTCCATATTTATCTGTCAAGTACACTACGGCTGCTATTGCCCAAGAAGTAGTCCGACGATTTCTTTGCCGAGTTTACAATTTGATTGTTAAAATCACTCTTGATTCCAAATCCTCGCCATGAAGCTTTGTTTGCGGCAACCATTTACAAAATTTTCTTCGCATTCAGACAGTCTAGCACCATACAACCTTGTTCGCGTCCGGACGAATTGCCAATCCAGTATAGTCCCGTAGGCTTGATCAGGGCAGATCACAATGCGGGTGTGGATCGGCGGGATTTTCCTGCACTTACTTGGCCTTTTAGGGCAGATCACAGCGTAACAACTGCCGGGACACGCCCTACACACGAAACTACCACCTGCCCTTTTACACTACTTTTGCCAACTTCGAACCCTTCAAAAACCACATTGAAGTCCTGGTCGGCTATTGAAGATTACTTCCTGACGGCAGTTCGAATTACCGCGAACCTCAACATTCGAAAGCAAAAGCTGATTCAAGGGCCCATGAAGCTATCTAAGAAGGCGATGGTTGGAAGCTCCTCCACATTTTCTGTCCCCTGACTCAGCATAATGTCGTGCTGGGCCACGGAATGCTCTCTCAGCCGCGGAACAGTCTTGATGCTGTGAACGATTATTGCCATTTCCCAGCTAGTGACAGATGACACCCGTACTGGGTCCTCTTTGACTCGGACGAGCGACGCCGTCAGCCCAGAATAATCTGCACCTTCCCCATGGAGAACGAATTAACCTCCTTTTGAGGATCCAGGCTACATGGGCCCTTGGCTGCAAGCCATCCACATCCAGAGGACACCGGTGGAGAAGTAAAATCACAGGTCACATTTTCCTTCACCAGCGGGGCATCTCCCTGGTCCTTTCCCATCCTGGTATGGAAAAAGAGGCGGCCAGCAGCAGGGGCACAGTGGCGCAATAGTCAACAGCTCTACTTGAAAAGAACGCAGTCCTGTCCCTGGTATAGCGTCGGGCGCACAATTACGCTGTGCTCGCTTCTCACCCTCTTACATCTTGTGCTTTAGCCCACTCAGTCATTCTTTCAGCTCCCAACTTCCCACCATGGCTCGGTCACTCCTCACCTTGGCTTTATTAGGTAGCCAAGCTCTGGTCAACGCGGCAGTCCAAGTAGAGAACCGCACGCTTGACCAGATACACGAGGCCGCCCTCGCTGAGGGTGGCGTGGTCACACTTTGGCATGGCGGTGATGAACGCAACTCGCAAGATAGTTTGAAGGCCAATTTTGAGAAGCGCTTTCCAGGCATGACTCTCAACGTCACCGTCGACCTCTCCAAGTACCACGACACTCGTGTGAACGAGCAGATTGCTGCAAATAATGTCTTCGTCGATAGTGTCATTATTCAGACTCTTCATAACTTCCCTCGCTGGGCATCTGAAGATGCCCTCTTGAAATACGCCCCTCTCGGTTTCGACAAGATCCAGCCCGAGTTCAAACCAAGCGATACCTCTTCTTACTATGGCATGTTCATCATCGCCTGGGCTGGTCTGTGGAACTCGGCCAAGCTTCCAGGCATCGAGGCCCCTGTTGAGTGGGAGGACTGGCTCCGCCCGGAATTCAAGGGCAAGCTCGTCTTGACTTATCCCAATGATGATGATGCCGTCCTGTTTGCCTTCACCTTGATGTAAGTGGCGTTAATTACCATGCATCCTTCCAACCGAGTCACCTACAGAGTCTAACAGTCCCTCACACGACAGTGAAGAGCAATATGGCAGCGCGTGGCTAGACAAGCTCATCGCCCAGAACCCACGCTGGGTGCGCGGCACCCGCACACCACGCACAGTGTTCTCGCAGAACGACACGCAGTGGGCCGCCAGCTTCACTGCATCAGGCCTCTTCAACCCGGCACCGCCACTGAACGTCTCCCACCCGGTCAAGGGCAAGTTCGTCTCATGGCCGCAGACGGGTGCCATCCTCAAGGACGCTCCCCACCCGGAAGGCGCCAAGCTACTGCACAGCTATCTCCTCAGCAACGAGTACCAAGCCATCCGCGGCGGCTGGGGTGTCCGCACCGACTCTCCCAAGCCTGCCGAGTATCCACAGATTCTTGAGATGCCGGGAACAGACCCCACTGCTTTTGGCAAGTGGATGGCTGACCGTGCTGAGGTTGAGAGGCAGAAGATCTATTACGAGATGCGGCTTGGCACTCCCCATGGCCTGAGCCCCCTTGACGATGACATCTAGTCGCATTGCTGAGAGTACCTCACTCCGATGTCTTTCATTCGATGTTTTGATAGACTGGATCGTATTGTAGATACATACCAGCACAAATCGAACCCTATCATTACATGAAGAGTATGTAACTGCCGAAAGGTCCCAATTTCAGGTTTGACTTGCGCAATTCCTGGTGAAACGTGGGTCTATCAATGCTACTCAGTTTCCACAACATCAATGAGGTTCCAGTTGTACGGTACAACACGATTGAAGGCGCCCGAACTCAGCCCATGACTGTGCCACTGTACAGCGCCGAGTTGTTCGATCAACATATGTGTAATACGGAAGTGCCACCCGTTGTGGTACGTAGTAAGATCCGGCAACAGACGGGAGGCAGCCAGATGCATCGATTCGTGTAATTCTTTGCACACTAGAGGTTCGTGGCGATCTGTTGGTAACAAATTTTCTCATGTATACAAAGTGGCTATAATAAGACACCTTGTGATAGCAGAGGTGGCGTGTGAGCCAACCTTGGGACAAATCCCACATACGCCATTTCTCATAGTCAGGGAGCATGATGGCGGACCAGCGGAAGGACGAACATGAACATCCTCCAGAGAAAAGGAGGACTACCAGAAGATCAATCATCAACAGCCATAAGGCGACTAAAAGCGTTTGGAGTTACTTCCGACGAAGCCAGAGTCAGATTGAGGAAAAGCGCGAGTCGGTGCAGGACCATGTGTCCTATTATGCTAACCTGATATGGGACGTTCTACATGGCTCCCTCGACTCTAAGTTTCCGGGCTGGGACTTTCGTCATTCCAAGGTAAGTCTGATCTACTTGTTGACCATGAACGTGGCGTTTTCGCTAATCCACGCCTAGAGAAACGACCATTGGACTTTTGTGGTTCCCAGGAAATTGACACTAGTGAGACCTTTTTACACATGAATGAAGCTGCCCATGCACGAAGTTAATTCAGAAGTACAGCAAGAGAAGAAGAGTATGGATGACTTGAGACATTTACGTGAGAACCTTGGAAGGCTGAGCAAGGCTCACCTGAACGTCGACCCTCAATTTCAGATGACGAGTAGAATTGTTGCATGATTCAGTTGTTGTGACAGGCACGCTCATGATCGTTTTCACTTGTGTCAGTCCGTCGGAAGCATGGCTTCAAGGGTGAAAAACGCCTGAACAGAGAATTTTGGAAAGCGTCCTTTGCGTAACATACCTAGGTAACCTTTTTGCCTACACGGTCAGGAGTTGTGCTTGTGCTCAGCGGCATCGGATGAAATCTGGATAAGGCGATCACTGCTCATTAATTTCATATATTTTGTATCCCACTAATTACGTCTTTGTGTTATGTAACTACCTACTCGTGTAACGTTGATCGGACGTCCAAGGCATACTGAACAAGTGGCCGAATTCAAAGCATGTGTGCATATCGGTTGTGCGGCGGCGCTTAGCCATCATCGAGGGAAAATTATGGGAGGATTATGAAGTATTTGACAATGGATTTCCTGGCCTCGGCAGCCGGCAAGACGAATTGCCAGCATTCATCATTATACCATCTTGGCACCTAACGCCGTGCTCATCGCCATGGCTTCCGACAGTTCTTTGCCCGCCGGCTTTCGAGACTCATATCTCGATAGAAACTTGTACCCCATGAATCTAATTGAGAGGACCATTAGAACATACCCCAGTGCTCTTGCCAAGTATCTAAAATGGCTCAATGATGCAGCCGATGATCTCTGTGAGCCAGACATCAGGGAGATAAGGTCCTATGCCGAGACCTCCAGGTCCAATCTGTTGACGGGCAATGGAAAAGTGAGCTCCAAGTTCACATCACGCCTTCAAAAACTAATGGATGAAATCAGAAGTCGAAACCTGCAACATACAAACCCCACAACGCCTTCAGAAGTGGCTTGGCCTGACGACTGTCCGCCATGAGGATGAGAAGAAGCAGCCAATAGTTTCTATCACGAAACGCGATCAAAAATGCCACCTCATGTGTAAAATCTATCTTATTTGGGAAATATCAGTTGATTTGACAGCCTTTGCAAGATACATATATGGGCAGAACTCCCGCTCTCGCCTAAGAATCACTGGCTGAATGCTTGCCGAGATTCTTTCCTTCCATCAAGCCCTGCCTGACTACCTAGACCATATGTTCATATTTGGGCGGTAGAGAGATCAGAGAGACATTGGGTTCGACAGTTTCCGCGAGCAGATAAGTCTCCGGAATACCAGGACATCTCACCGTATTGAATCACTGTACCGGTCCGGAAGGCAGTATCAGCTCTACTACAATCTCAAAGGCGTCACCTGTACCCAGAATCAATGACATTTCAAGTCCTGCGGAGAAGCAGTTTTCGATCAGGCAGGTCGCTGTGTTTCATGGTTTTGATGTCATCAGCGGTAACGCTGCATGGATTCTCACTAAACGTCGCACAGATCTCTTCGACAGGTTCAAAGAGTTGGCTGGTAAGGGATGCACGACCTGAAGATCGGGCATTCCAGACCTTGGAAGAATGCTTCGGCTCTAGCCTGTCTGCACAAGTCCTGTTTTGTCACTAGGCAACAGAAGACTGGCGAGCATATATCAAATGGATAGAAGACGTGATCCAGCGAGAGGTAAAATGATTCCGTTAGCCCGGTTGCGGATGTCTGCACAAGTCTATCTCCTCAATATTAAAAATGGTTGACTTACTACAACGTCGAATGTCCACTGATCTGTTTGCAGAAAAGATTGGCCGTCATTGGCCCCACGGATAAGAGCTCTTGTCACTGTATCTATTCCGCTCGAGACATTCAAGACCTCTCAGTGTGGGGAGAGCGCTTAAGCAAGGTGGTGATGTCACTGAGTTCCAACGTAGGTATCATGAACTCTCTGTCTAAGCGGTTGCATTTCCAATCCCCTATATATAAAAGATATATAGTACTTGTGAGAGTGTGTGCGTGGGCTGGGGGCCCCACTGGCTGCTTAGTCATCCACTGTGGCCCATTCGCC
Organism: Diaporthe longicolla; assembly: GCA_000800745.1. Taxonomy (NCBI): domain Eukaryota; kingdom Fungi; phylum Ascomycota; class Sordariomycetes; order Diaporthales; family Diaporthaceae; genus Diaporthe; species Diaporthe longicolla. The sequence continues at coordinate 368,220 of JUJX01000017.1, read as the reverse complement.
CACACCCTCTAAAGACCAGACCTTCCCTCAACAACCCCTTCAAACCTTTTCGCCTTACATAGAAGGTAGCACCGAGTTATCTCGAATTGACGTATTGAGGACAGCTGCTTTATCTCTGTTTCCCCTCTCGTGACAGTACTTTTATATAGTAGTGAGTGCTTAAGAATTATAAGACGGTCCTTAAGACTTATAGCAAAGAAGGCTTAAATTATCTTTGAAGAATTGTTGATTTAAAGCTATGGCTGCCTAAGGATTTCTAAGGAAGGAGCAGCGAAGCTGCGATCTAGTGTTGTGGAAGATATGGCAGCTATTTAGGCTGATTAGCTAAGCAGAGTACACAGACCTACTAGCTAGGTCCTACGTGTGTTCAGCCTATAGATCATATTAAGGTTCTAACTAAATGTTAATACTATTTTAGGCTTATTTTAGAAGGCTTCTAAAATATACATAGAAACCCCCCCTCCCCCTAGTAGGAACGGCGAACAGAGTTAGGCATTCCTCCCCGAGCTCGACCGAACTACCACAAGGACAGAGCCCGAGACAGACTCTTCCGTCGAAAAAAGAGAAACAACACCAAGATATGATCACACACACCCTCCTAAACAGCAGTGAAACGGCAAGTAACGGCGGGAATTGGTCCTCGGGGTTGACGCTAGTCGATTATACTGCCCCTAGTTAGAAAAGTGTACGGAACTTCACCTCGTATACATTCATGGACTAGATCAGCGATCTTATGTTCGCGACTGGCTCGCTTGTGTAGTTAATTGCAGGAAAATTGTAGGAATGTAATTACGAATTTTTAGGCGGCTTTGGATAGCTGCCCTTCGCATCTCTAGAAGCAGAGCTGGCCTAGTGTGAATCGGCCTTACCTACCGGGGGGAGGGGGGTCTTTTATTTAAGTAGTATAATATATTTAAATAGTGTAATAATATTACTATATAATTAGAATTTAGATATTATAGTAAAAGACTAGTAAAAGATAAAAAAATATATTATTAAAGATTATAAGTAAAATTTATTAAAAGGTTAATATTATTTTAAAATTAAAATTATATTAAAGTTTAAAATATATTAAAATCTTTAAATTTATTAGTTTTAACTTTTATAAGTTAAATTAATAAATTAGAATTCTATATTTTTATATTTCTTTAGCTTTTAATAAGTTATAAGAGAGTATGTGCGTATAAGCTAAAGGCCCTATTAGCTACTTAATTATCTACTATAGCTTATTCACCTATATTTTTTAAAAACTAAACCTTCCTTTTATAACCCCTTTAAACCTTCCTCTTTATATAAAAAGTAGTATTAAGTTATCTTAAATTAATATATTAAAAATAACTACTTCATTTCTATTTCCTTTCTTATAATAAGTTAGTTAATAATAATTAAACTAATAAATAGTTAATAAGTAATTAATTTAAAGATAAATTTAAAAAAAAACTTAATTTTAATAAAGATTAAATCTTTTTTTACTTTTATATTAAAGTTTAATAATATATTAAAAGTATAGTATACTTATTAATTAACTTATATATAATAGAAATTTTATTTATATTAATATAATATTATATTAAAGTTTTAAATAAATGTTAGTACTATTTTAAGCTTATTTTAAAAGGCTTATAAAATGTAAATAGAAACCCCCCCTCCCCCCGGTAGGTATGCTAGGTATTGAATGTGTTTTTTTCTTCGACGAACCGCTTTATTTCTTTCCTATATTATTATCAAATTTGATTTAGTTGTTTCCGGGTGAATCCGATGTCATAACTTTACTGTGGTATAACTATCTGTAACTAACCGCCCTCGCGGCCCTTGTTCACCCATGCATTCAATAGTGCAGCGCTGACAAGATCAGCTTAGTGTAGAATTGGCCTAGCTATTCGATTCGGTAAGAAGGACAAAAAGCGTGCTTACTGCATGATATAGCGCCTTACGTATGTGGGTGGAGAGCTTTGCCGGGGGTTTGATTCCCGAGGTCGCCCTTGAATGTTCTTATCCTGCGAAAACTACCATCTGTAAGCTGGACTTCGGAAATCAATGGGTCCGAAGAATACCACAGGATACACACCTCTGAGTTCATTAGTATAATATTTCCCCATACATAAGTATGTGTGTATCATGGACTTGTTGACTGAGCTCGGCTAGCCATTTCATCCAAACACTTTCCAGCTCTCCTCGTCCGTATCTCACGACGATCACCTTCATGAACCTGGGAGCTGTCCAAAGTTCCTGTAGGGTAACATGGCAGAGTCACTACTTTGGTCTCCAGGACTGTCGGCTGCACTTGCTGGCCTCTTCCTGCTGCCGTTTTTGCCTCTCTTACGATGGGTACTATCGACCAGAAGACCACGGAACTTTCCACCTGGCCCTCCTACTTTCCCAGGGCTTGGAAACCTTCATCAGATGCCCACATCCAAACCATTTTTAAAGTTCGAACAGTGGTCGAAGGATTTCGGTGATATTTTCTCTCTCAAATTTGCGGCTGCGAACCTTGTCATAATCAACAATCCGAAAATCGTCCGTACGTGAACTTTCCCGATTCTGTGGCCCCTTCTTCGACAAGCCGGGTTACGTCTCCCCTCATCTTGATGAGTCCAATTCAACAATCATGTGCTCGTGTTGCAGGCGCACGTGGATACAATCTTACAGTGGAAGTGTAGATGAGCTATTCGATAAACGCGGTGCTATTTACTCGAACCGGCCAATAAATTACGTCCTCACAAAGCTGGTATGGCCGGACCCGGAGGACAAAGCAGTGCCTGTCTTGCAATTCGACGAATGCTATACAAGATGGCGGAAGACATTCAGTCACATCCTCAGCAGCGCTGGAATCAAAAGGTTACTCCCATTGTTGGAAGCCGAGGCCAGTGCGCTGTGCAAGGACCTGCACCGCGGCGAATCCAGCTTTAAATATCGTGTCCGAACCTGGTCTGTGGCAGTCCCCATGCTAGCCACGAGCGGCCAGCGCGCAGAAGCTCTGCCGCCGGGGTTCGCAGACGAATTCATTCACTCGCAGGAAGAAATGCTGCGCTTCCTCATTCCAGGCTCAGCACCGCTGGTTGATTATTTCCCTGTCCTAAAATACGTCCCTAAGATATTTGCGCGGTGGAAGGAAGACGCCCGGCGCGTGAGGAAACTGGTAAGTGCCAGCGCGATGGCGTTCTACCAGGCAGGCAGAGAGCAATACGAACAGATGAGGGGGGACCCAGGCTCGGTCCGTGTTGAGGGTCTTATTGCCAGGCTGTTGCGGGAGCAGAATACGCCAGACGTCGTCAAGCCGGAGCGTAAATTTGCTGCTTTGGAGTTGGGATATATCGGCCAGACTGCCATTGGTGCCGCAGCAGACACAACCGCCGCAACCCTTCTGAGCCTGATGTGTTGTTTTGCTGCCTTCCCTGATGTCCTGAAGAAAGCTCAGGAAGAAGTCGACCTAGCCGCGGGCAATAAGCCGCCAACTGGTGACATGCTAGGGAAGCTTGTCTACCTCAAAGCTTGCATCTCAGAGGTGAGACAGGGTCCCGGTGTCTTCTCCACGCTTCATGTTGACGAGAACAGGTCCTTCGCTGGCGTCCTGTTACGCCGAGTGCGCTCCCACATACACTGTCGCAGGATGACCAGTACGGTGGCTATTTCTTCCCAAAGGGGACCACTTTCATCGCCAACGCTTGGGCTTTTTTTATACATCGAGACGAGGCAGAATACGAGCAACCTGATCAATTCATGCCCGAGCGCTTTGTCCAGCACCCCATGGCCTCCGACAAAGGAAGACCTGGAGAAGAGCGACCGCCAGGCGCTCTATTGCTTCGGATTCGGCCGGAGAAAATGCCCGGGTCAACAGTTTGCTTTTACGACGGTCATGCTAGCTGTATCCAAAGCCATATGGGCCTTTGACGTGTTGCCGCCTCCAGGAGGTATCGACCTCAGTATCGAGACCGGGTACAAAGACGACGTTGTGGCTGAGCCTCTGGACCCTGCCGTGATATTCAAATCCAGGGATGTCAGCCGCGAAGTTTCTCTAGTAGAGGATGCGTCCAGAACCGCTGGCGTTGCCAGAGAAATGTTGGGTTGAAGCAAGACCAGCAGTTTGTGTGTGTCTTAGTCGAGCAATCCGATCGCATTAGACGAGATGGCTAGATCTCATAAAAATAGCAAGCCACAGTGTCAACAACAATGCCCTGTAGTAGGAATGTCGACTTCTTTTGTTGGATGCAAATGCTAAAGAGGAAGTTAGTGAGGTGGAATATGGAGTTCATTGAAAGCAAAATTTGTTTCTCTAAGCGACCGGGGTATCATGAACCGTGTAGCTCCAAACGCCAGCGCCAAAAAAGATGAACCCCGAAGACTCCTTGTTGGTATCTGGACCCAAACGATATCAGCAAGCTCTACAGCGTGTGCTGAGACTGCGGGGGAGACATATTGGTACCAGCCGCCACACCTGGCGCGGTACCAAGGTTCTCCAGAGCCGCCTTGTTCACGAGGGCAGCCTTTTGCGCCTCTTTGTATTGCTCCTTCTGTGCCTTGCGCTCATCCAAGATGCGGAGAGATAGCCAGTTCAGCTTCCTCTTGCCGCGCTGTGTATCCAGCGCCCGGACGGCGCTCTGCTCGTCTATCCCGTCCGCCAAATACTGCTTGATTTTATCGGCGATGGCCTTGCGCCGCTTGTAGAACTCTCTTAGCTTGAAGTCCTGGCGCCACCTGGGGCCCCAGATCGCGTCGAGGGTCTCAAGTGATGGGTTCCCGTTGCGGCCGTAGCGGAACTCCTCCCAGGCCTCCGCAGCGGTGTCGAGATGGCTGATCTCGACGGTGGGTGGCTGATTCGGGGTATTGGACTGCGTGATCTTGAGGTCTCTGTTGTCTTGCGGCTCGACAGAGGCGCTGGTTGCAGTACGCGAAGGAGTGAAGGTGACCGTAGACGGGGTCTCGAAGAGCGCGCTGCGGGGCGTTGGCGTGGCTCTCAAGTTGTTTGCAGGAGGTGTAGTTGGCGGGCCGGCCACGATCGAGGGAACGGGCGTTTGTCGTGCGGCCGAGAAGGACGGGTTCGTCGGCGGAATGGCGAGGCCCCTGCTCGAGGCATTGGGGGCAGCGGCAACTGCGGAAGAGAAAGGGGCGGTAGGCTCCGGGACCGAGATTGAGGCAACGCTCTGTGATTGCAACTCGTCAGTTTAGACTAAATCTCCTGGACCGAACAAACCGACCTGTTGGATAGATTGGAGCGCCGAGATCTGTGAGGCAAAATGGCCGCTCAGGGTATGGGTGAGCTGCCCCAACTGACGGCTGACGGCCTCGTATCGGTTCTGGAGCTCGGTGATCTGCTGCTCGTGGGCGGAGCGCATGGCCAGGATGATTGTCATCAGTTCGCCCGGCGTCTTGCTTGCCAATTGATGATCTGTCGCTTCAGAGGGAGGGGCGTTGAATGAACCGTTCTGTCCATTGGCACTGGCAAAGGGCGGCTGCATCGTCTGTCGCTTTGGAGGAGCCCTGCTGGGATCAAATGGCTCCTCGTCCTCTGGTGATCTCTTGATGGGCACGCCGGCGACGCCAACTGCAGACCAACTTGGCTCCATATTGTGACATGTGGTTGGGGTAGCGATGGCTTCAGAACGCAGGAATTACCTTGGAAAGCGATTATTCTACGTTTGTGGCCATCCTTTTGCGATGTCGCAAGGTCTGTTCCAAATCGACGAGGAGGGACCGATTGAGATCAGTTGGGTCCGGCTGGCCGACCTCGGTCCCGGAGCTCCGACCAAGCTCAATGACCAGCCTACTAAATCAGGTTCAGGTAAGACAACGAACGCACCACATTGTCTCTTGAGCATTATTGCCATTAAGTGTATCAGCGGACTTGAATTGCAGCTGATTCGCAGGCTCAAAAATTCCTTCAATAGGGAAACAGAGAGATTTCTGCTGCGCCGAGGCATTTTTAGACTGCAATACTTTGCAACACGTATCCCACAAAGCTTGACAGTTCAACTTGTTGATCCTCTGGAATCATATGGTAGACCAAGCTGAGGAAGGCAGACCTGAAGTGAAGGCCATGCAGATTATGGCCAGCGCATGCCTTGAGGATCGTGAGGTGTTCATTGGTCCCGAACATTCACCATCTATCTATGTTGCTAATGATCTGAACGCTGTAGAGGCAAGATTTATTTATCAACAGCCATTCCACCGAAAACTCCCGAGATAGGACCGCTATGGATACCATGAATTCTCAGCATCCTGTATGTCCATTTGGTAGTCCAAATGACCTCTCCGATTTGGGACCGGGCTCATGTGATCAAAGTTTTTTACTTACACAAGACTCCTAGCCTGAGCCTTCTCGAGAAGGCCAACCGTACTACATTGGCGTCTTTCACAGGACAAGTCAGAGCGTTACATTCTTGATGTGCTACATCTATACAACACTATCAAATTGAGAAAAATGCCCTAGTCTGAAAATGTCAATCCTACTTGCATTGGCCAGAACAAGCTCATATGCAGTCCATCCAACGGATACCCCAAGAAACCTTGGAATGCAACACCATGTTCACACCTCCACAGTACCTAAGTACTCATATTAAAGGTAATTAGTCCCACTCTCATAATAAGGGTCTGAAGAAGACAGCCCTCAAAACAGGAGACCGATCACGCTGTTGTAGCACAGCTGAGTCTTCTACCAAGTTACTTTTACTTCCGAACTATTTCCAAGTTGAGCCCAAGTCTGCTCACCGGCCAGGGACGAACAGTCTCCACATAGCTACACGAAATCAGATGATGCTGTCTACGCTTCAATCTTGTTTCTGTAGGGCTTGGCTGAGGCACAGATCCTTGCCACAGCAAAACTTGCTGAAATCGAGTGATGGGTGAAACTTTGACCGACAATTCCACGGATGCAAAAAAGCAAGTGTCAATTCTTCTAACGTGCAGCTGCGATGCGTTGGCCTTCTAGAACAGGCATGCGTAGTGGGGAACTACTGCGGACAACGTCCAAGTTCCTGCACCTCATCGATGTGTAATTAAGGGATATGCCGAGATCATCGCTCGCCCGCCTTACAGACATTGCACGAGACGATGAAGAAGCCACGCACGGTCAGACAGACCCTGAGTACCCCGATTTTCCGACTTGATGAGGGATCCATCCGCAAAATTACCGTTCCTCTCACTTAACAAGTTGAGAATGGACAACCAGATCAAAAGTGGTGATCATGTCCTACCACGGCTGTCCTCAGACCTTCGTCGATTCACTGAGATTGGTTTCCAGTTGTGACAAAATAATCACGGCAGCGATTTGAATACCATTTCTGTGGTTGCTTGCATGAAGTTGTTGAGATCATGCAGAGCTTGAGAGAAGGTGTGGAGCTTGCAACAGCATCTGAGATATCTGGATATCTCGCCAGGGTCAATGAATCGCATGGCTTCAGACGGTGCAAAAGCAAAGCCTGAGGGCGTCTCCGAAATAAACGGCCACACTGCTTTGAGAAGAATCCTCCCGGTATCGGTAAAACGATCCTTGATGTTTACTCCTTTTTCATCATATGGTCTCCTTTTGTGTGAGTTGTCAGGCGTCTTGAATGATCTTCGAAATTATGCCCCAACAATCTTCACTACCAGCTATCCAGTCGACGTAGTGAATAAGACCTCACCAGATTACTTCACACGAGATTCAAATTATTTCCTCCAACGAAGTGACTTCACTCTCACTAGACTTATCAACACCATTCCCATGGTCGTCACTACATCAGGATTCTTCAACTCCACGACAAAATCTTCTTCAACGTTTCAGACCAACTTAAGATGTCGACCGCCACGATGACGAATAACAGGCATCGTTACTATTTTATCGATGATACTTGCGACACAAATGCCCGGAACGCTACACGAGATAACAGGTCCTTCGACTCCTTCGTCCAGACCGCTCAGCGTTGGGCCAGGCGCGCGGTAGAGAGGCTCCACGACAACAATGATACCGACTTCGCTCGTGTGTTCAACGTGATTTTCAAGGCACGCAAGACCGACCGGACTCCTCTACCACGCCCACACAGATGGCAGAGCCGCATGGGCTATCAGAGCGATCGAAAATGGGCGACGACTTTCGAACATGTCGTCAATGTGCTTTCTGATTTTGGGAACAACTGGCGGAGGACCGACAATAGAGAGGAAGCTTGCCTGAGATTCTTCTCTGACAACCGTGGGAGGTGGCTGAATGGCGGCCCTGATCCTGCAAGCCAGCAGGATAGGTGCTACGACCCAGTCAACCACGTATGGTTCATGGGAAACGTGGCCGCGCTGGAATTTGGGCAAGCCGTCGGGTCAGATGGCATCCCGGGATCCGAGCAGTTTCCTCATATTCACCCCAACGCATGCCAGCATGCACGACGCGAGAACCCGAAGAGATGTGTGATCGATATCAGCAACAACGCATGGAATGAGTTTCATGACTGGGACGAGGTGCTTGGGTCGCGAGGAGCTACTTTCACCAACGTGGCAATCAACGATATCATTACAGGCTCAATGACAAGATTGTATGTTCCAATATCCAGAACTCTCGCGACCGCCAAGCCATGCCACTCAATCAGAATGTGCAGCCGCGGCTGTCCTCGGGTGGTAGTCCCATGCACTTCAACTCATCAATCGCATATGAAGGTCTTTCGAGCTTCGCATAAAATGTCTACTGACTTGGGCCAATCTAGGATACTTCACGAGGTCATGCACTGCCTTCCCTACTACCTCGACGATATCGCACTCCAGTTCCCAAACGGGACTTCTGAAACCTCGAGCTGGGAAGCCGTCATGAACTGTAAGAAGGGGGATGCGCATCGCAACGCCGAGTCCATCGCGCTACTCGGTCTCTGGGCAGCACTTGCTGACACGATGCCTCAAGGGAGGAATTTCGGAGGCTTTACACTGGATCGAGCTTGGGATGTTATTCCCGGGGCGTGGGAGGATGCCAAGAATGACTTCGACGATGAGGAGCTCGACGAGGACGAGCGGGGAGGCGTGAGCACTTGGACGCAAAAGTGGACACTTCACCTGCCGTATGCAGGCAATCGGGTAAATCGGGCTGTCCGAGGCGATATTCGAGGTTATCTGGACCTCACAGGTACGAGACGTGAATGGGCAAGCCTCGGCCCTTGAAGAGCTTCCTCCTTTAATAAGTACATAGTGCCACCCAACAAGATTTCATTTGCTTCTCGCTCTCTTCAATGTTCCTGCACCACAGTCTGGATGCCAGATGTTAACTATCAGACTACTTATCGTATCTAACCACTGTTATCGGCATCGTATGTTTTTTTTTTAAACGCTAGGTCTTGAGCGTTTACGACTGTATGAAGGCGCTGTGTATGGCTACGGCTGTATATGGAATAGAAACGGAACCAGTTAAGTATCAGACCTGACGCATACTAATAAAGCACACTAACTTTTTGAAAAGCTATATTTTAAATTACGCAGAAAAATAACTGGGCAGCGATCGCACCGCCGACTCACAAGTTGCGATTTGCATTCCCAACTGTTGCCGACTAATAAGATACATATGAGCGTCTACAGGTGATTATAATTAGCTCTCTGCATCCAGATAACTTGGACGTGAATTGCAGTTGACGTGGAACTGAGATAAGATTCTTCCTGCCGATTCAAGGGATGAAACTAGATCGTCCACTCATTTTCGGACCCCATCTCCGCATGCAAAGGTAGGTCGATCACTCCGGCCTCACTGTGAGCAACTGCTTGCTGGCCACATAACCCGAATATCATGGAGGCGGGGCAACTGCCGAGAACTTGGTGGCTCGGTCGTCGGATCGTGTCTCCAATAATTACCCGCAACCCGGCCCATTACTATTGGAACTGTGAGCTCTGCACCTGGGTGTTGCTCGGCTGGAGTGTTTACACAAGGATGGGGTGCCAACCCCAAACCCCGCATGACGATGAACATTGACGGGCGCGCTACCCGAAGAACCTTGGTACGCCTCGGCGCTGCTCAGGTGCCATGTTTCAAAGTGTGGTTTAAAAAGCGGCGGAGGTGCCTAATAAATACAAATTTGAACCTGGTGCTTTTCTTCGACCTCACCGACGAGTTGAAAAGCAAAGGAAACAATCCATCACCGCACATACGGCAAAATGTCACTCGCAAATATCGAAACCGAGGCTTTCGTGGTGACAGAGCCAAAAGCACCCTTCAAGCTCACACCTATTTCTCTTGATGAGGTTCGCGGAAATGAAATACTCGTTGAGATGAAATACTCTGGTATCTGTCATACGGCAAGCCCTCCCCTGACTCCAGCTGGGTGGTGAAAGTCTATGGTTCTAGTTACTAACCTGCCCAAACACAGGATATCGTTGTCCAACAGGGACTGCTGCAGCACCTCACAGAATACCCAGTGGTCCTTGGCCACGAGGGCGCAGGTATAATCAAAGCCATCGGCTCAGACGTCAGGGACAAGTCCCTCCGCGTAGGCGACCAGGTCCTTTTGTCATTCACGATCTGTCAGAGCTGCGGGCCGTGCCTCGAGGACCGCCCCACATTCTGTAGGACACATACTGAAGTCAACTTCAACGCCGTGCGTGTTGGCGACAAGACCACGCCGGCACGGTTCGCCGATGGGAAGACGGCCGTCAGGAGCCAATTTTTTGGGCAGTCCTCCTTCGCGAAGCTCTCCGTTGTCCATGACTACTGCGTGGTCAAGTGCCCCGTCCCGGATCTCCTGCCAATCTATGCGCCGCTGGGATGCGGTTTCCAGACCGGGGCCGGGACAGTAATAAACGCTGCCAAGCCGACGAAGAGCTCGCGTGTTGTTATTTTCGGTCTCGGCAGCGTCGGTATTGCGGCTCTTATGGCCGCCGTCCATCTGGAGGTCAAGCAAGTTATTGGTGTCGATATTGTGGACAGCAGGTTGGAGCTGGTGAAGGAACTTGGTGCGACGGATGTGGTCAACTCCGCCAGGGAGGGCGACAATCTGGCTGACCGGCTGAGAGAGCTCTCACAAGGAGGTGTTGATGTGGCTATCGATTGCAGTGGCGCTCCATCTGCTCTTCAAGCTGCAGTCGACTGTCTGGGACACGGCGGGCAAGCTATCTCAGTTGGTGTGCCTCCACCGGGGGTGAAGATTGATATTGAGACTCAGAAATTCTTTATGGCACACAAGAGTTATAGGTCTGTCATTGAAGGAGAAGTGACCCCATCTGAGGTATGTACAATGATTGCGAGTGGAGTGTACATGAGATATGTTCCGACTTCCACTAACCATTTTCAGTTCATACCTGAGCTCATCGAGCTCCACCGAAAAGGCAGGTTCCCAATCGACAAGCTTTGTAAGGTGTACTCCATCAAGGATTTCGATCAAGCTCTCGAGGACATGCATAGCGGTAGAGTCGTCAAACCAATTATCAAGTGGGACTAGGACAGGCCAGCCCGACCTTCCCACGATGTTGTGACCACTGCGGCCGCGAAATAATCAAACGATAAATTCCACTAACAAAGGCCAATCAATCAACTCCTTGACTTATATAATGAGCACTGAGGTGCAAAAGATGTGTGTGTTCATGGATAAATCGAAAGGCTTAGCATGGTTGAGCTTGTGACTTGCTCCCAGTCGACTCCAGCATGCCTTTTAGTCAGAAGTAAAAGGCTAGTGAAGTGCAGATATTTAGAGGCATTTTGTGTACATAAGCAACTTGAATGACAGTATGGGTCCTTGCCGACTTTCGAAACTCCTGTGAGCTGTATCTGGCCTCCCTTTACGGTGCCCATTATTGCCCAGGTGCCGAGCTGTCTGCGGTCTATAGTTACAGTGACACTATAGCGCAGCCATTTATTGCCATGGCATCACAATTAGATCTAGGTTGCACAGCGACATTGGTGATGTGACACTCTTATTTGTCAATGAAGTTACATAGAAGTATTGTATGTACAAAATATTCTCTCAGTGCCTTTCTTCATGCCAGACTCTCCAGAGACTGGCTCCTTATAATATGTACAAGGTTGAATTAGCCCTATTTGCCGAGATGCGCCAACCAAGCGGCGGAGCTCAAACAAATCAGAACAGCGTAGCCTTCAAGGCTGCCGGTGTCGGTGGTGTGTCAAAGCTAGACAGCTTAGAACTTGAGAGTCTGACCGGCGGTGGAGGTGACCGAGGCCTTGACGTTCTCAGAGCCGAGCAGCTCGTACTCGTAGGGGACAGACTTCAGGGTACCAGCCTCGACAGTGTTGGTACCCTCACCAAGGTCGACGTCGTTGACAACGGCGTAACCAACGGTCTCGGAGTCAGCAGACTCGATGGCCTTCTCAATGCCGGAGAATACCGCAGACTCAATCAGAAGCTGAGCACCAATACGGGTGTTGACACCGGTGGAGGAGTTCTCAGCGTAGTGGTTGTAGATGTGGCCGGTACCGAAGCGGAAAGAGGGGCCACGGGAGTTGATGTTGGAGAAGTGGTTGTTGGCGTATGTGACGATCAGGTGGCCGGTGTCCTCATCGGCGTTGGAGTCGCTGTGGCCGACGAGAGAGGCCTTCCAGTGGTCGTGCAGGTAGCAGTTGCTGATGGTGACGTAGTCGGAGCCGTGAGTAACGTCGAGGAGGCCATCGTAGTAGTCCTTGTCGTGGTCCATGTCGGATGACAGGTCAAGGTGGTCCAGCCAGACGTTGTTGGAGGCCTGGACGGTGATGGCATCGCCGGCATCAGCAAGGACCTTGCTGATCTTGACGTTGCGGATGATGACATTGGAGGCCTTCTTGACGCGGAGACCAACACCCTCCAGAGATGAGCCAGCAGCACCAATGACAGTCTTGTCAGAGGTGACATCGACCTTGTCGGAGCCGGTAATGGCGCCGTCAATGATGATGACGGCGGGACCCTCGGCCTCAGCAGCGGCCTTGAGCTCCTCCAGAGAGGTGACGGTGGTCTGCTCACCATCGGCACCGCCGGTGGTACCGCCGTTCTGCGTGGCGTAGCCAATGTTGCAAGCCTCGGTCATGGATCCGGAGACGGAGGTGGAGTTGGCAGCGCGAGGCTGGACAACATTGAAGGTTGGGGCAGCCGAGACGGCCGCGGCCATGAGGCTGGCGACGAGAGTGAACTTCATTTTGAGAGTGTGTAAAGAGTGAAAGCTTCCAGAGCCTACAGTTGAAAAAGCAATCAATTGCTGAGGATAAAAAGAATGTGTATGTAGGGACTTCTGGAGTATTGGATGAAAGTCTGAAGAACAAAGATCATCACGCATCCCAGAGCTGAGCCAAGGGCTTCTTATATACCAACAAGACGTCTTCCATCCTGCCCGTGTAATGCGGTAGAAGCACCATGCCATCAGTACCCCTGAGTGGAGTTGATCCGGATCTCATCCAGCACAACCCATCTCCTTGCTCGTTTGCGCCGGCGAGCAAACGAAAAAACCGGGCCAAGCTGATTGACGGAATCCCGTGTTGGTGGCCGGCCCTGACCTTGCAAGCCAGGTCTGACAAAGATCCTGGCAATGGGATCGACATTGGAAAGATTCTCCGTTGTTGGTTTCTTCGTCTAGATCTTGGCGTAGACAAACAAACTCCACCATGTTTCGAGCAGCTGCATGCGATCCTGTCCGCCAAGAGTTCGCAAAGGCGGCCGCGAGGCCAGGGCCCCTGGGATCCCCTGACTTGTACTCCGTACCTGCAGCCGCCTCGACGAAGATCCCATCAATCTCCGACCACGACGGAGCTTGATGATGGGGAGACAATTCGGGTCGATCCTGTCGCCGGCCGAACCAGATTGTGGTGGTTGCAACCTCGGGACCGGCCTCCTTTTGCACGTTAATAACAGTCGTCGATTTGTCTTTTCGTTCGGTCGAGATGACGCAACAGAGATCGATCTGATAATGGCGAAGCAGCGGAGAATAATGGGCGTCCTCCACAAGCCCATCTGCCCGTCGGTAGTTCTAGCGCCTACGCTTCGCATCGTGACCCGCTTGGGCGATGGAGATGGCGGCTCTCCTTCTGGACTGAGAGCTCTGCATCTAGATTCGGCTGGCTCGAGCTCTTGTTGGGCGTAGAATGAGGAAAAGTGTGTGTGGACGCAAAACCCCTTGAATATCATCCAATGTCTCGATTAGGTCTTGGCATCTCCACAGCTTGTCCAAGTTAGGCCTCGGGCTGGCCCCTCCACTTTGTGGCCCGGCAAGAGGGTAGGGATCCCTCAGGCGTATTTGCTTTGTAGATAGCACGATTTTCTAGCCAGCCAGGTGTTTAGGGGGTTTGCAATGGGCCCGGGAACCAGGGACGCTGGGCTGTCAGCTCCACGTCATCCCATGGAGTACCAAACTTCGTTTCAACACAACGAGCATGTTGTGGTCCCCAAACCTTGCACCGGCCACGGTTCCTGCAAGGGACAACGTGATCTCCAATGCTGCCTTGCATCATTTTTGGAATGCAAACCACCTCGTGTTCCCGCAAGTTTCATCTCGCGCCGAACAGCATTGGTCGCGGACATACAACCACATTCGCCCCGAGGAGCCGCTTTAGTCGACTTCTTTCAGGTGCCGCTGCGAAGTCGCCAATAGATTAGTCGGTAAAGCTTCGAAGCGCCCATGGTGTATGGATCCTCGGCCTTTCCGCCCAGCGAGCCTGGTGGATTTTGTTCATCCGGAACACAGCGACGCGAGTCGTTGACCACATCTGGCTACTATGTACCTACACCGAACCTGTCAAGGCTGTAGCGTACCAACTGATGACACCCCTGTCTCGGAAGGTGAACCGAGATCCTGAAATTGCGAAGCTTGGTCGTCTTGGTCATCTTGGTCATCTTGGCCACATCTCAGTGCCAATGGAGATTGATGAACAACCCACCCTAATAAGCCTTCTGACACCGTGAGGCTCTTTCTTGGAATTTGCACCTCCAAACTGGGCCCCTCACATACGTACTTCGGTAGCAACCCAGTCAGCCAAGCCTAGGAGTTCGGCTAAATCTTCAACCCCGGGCGCCACTATCTCCAGAATATTGATGCAATATGCCAGGGACAAGGGTCCAAATTTATCACATACGCCCCCATGCTGATGAAGATGCGGATACTATGTACACGCGCAATGACATGTCTCTAAGCAAATTACCCAAGCTGCATATCTGGGGAGGCTGCCTGGGACCTGCGACTTCTTGCTGTTTCTCTTCCAACAGGCTTGCGTTGACTTGTCCTGCTCGTGTCATAGAGGTTTGTTCCAGGCTCGTACGTGGCGGCCCTCCAGATGTCATCACACGGTCTTTCATTCACCATTCGTTGCAAGGAGTATGCTCTTCTCGTAACGGAGTTCCATGAGAGCCCAATGGGAAGATAGTGCAGGCAAACTCAGCACCTCTTGAGCGGTTACGTTTCCAATCCCCAATGCATATAAAATGTACGTGGTGCCTTCATACAGTGGTGAGCGCTCAAGACCCAGCGCTCAAAAGAAAAAAGAAAAAAGTGCCAATAACAATAAAATGCCAATACAGTACTCCAAAGGACTCATATAGTACCTTAATCTATAGGTGTAGGCTTTAGGGGTTTATGATGAATAGGTTTGGGATTTTCAGCTCTGCGAGTTTTAGGATGTAACGGTCCTGGTATTCCTTCTCCTGTTGAGTACCGATAGCCATCGCGACCATGTACTGCTTATTATCCTCGAAGACGATTCGGGGAGGCAGCTGCTGTATGTAAGGAATCTTCTTATCCTTAGGAACGGTGCCGATGTCCAACATCTCCTTGGAAGGCCAGTTGACAAAGTAAACCGCGAGGGGGTTCTCCTCATCTCGGCGCCAGCCGTCAGTGCAGTCTTCGAGGATCTTGTACACCGGGTTGAGCTTTGGGTCCTCTGTCTCCTTTGCCAACATCGCATGTGATAGAGAAAGCTCTACCTTGGGATTGCCGCGGATCTCGGCAGCAATACCCTGAAGCTGTTCCTCGACTTCTGGGTTGAGGAGAGCGGTGCGGACTTCTTCTCTGAAAAAGCGAGGAGCGCCAGTAAGGGTGTACCTGGCCACCATGTGGAGACACTCCTTGACCCCAAACAACTGTGCACATTGTTGACTGGTAAAAGTCTCAATCTTGGGCTCGATATCGTGACACCTCCGCATCGGTACCTCGATTCTGGCGAACTTGGTGAGCTCAACGTACGTTGCCTTCCGTCGCTGAGTCCACCCAGATATCCAGATCGTGACTTAGGTGTAGTTGTGCTCCGGGCAAGAGTAGTCTGTCTGAAAGATCAGGTGTTTCCAGGTTCCCTTGGAGGCAGGGTGATCTTGCTCAGTGTGTCCTTATGTGGTTTTCCGACGAGGTTGCCGTTGATAGAGAGTACTGTGTCGAGTGCCTCTGTCTGGACGTCCAAGCTACCTCGCTCGTCTAGCATGCGGTAACCGGCGTCAGTCTGCCATTCGGTGGTCTCGGGGTCATGAAGTTGCGTGCGCTGGTCGTATGCAGCCTTGAATGCAGATAGGGCCTCGATGTTGGTTTGGAAGTGTGCCGGCTGCTTTGTACCGTCCGCGGCGAGATCATTGGTACAAATGATCGCAGCAGCTTGCAGCGCATACTCGTTCTCTTTCAGCCAGTATCCGAGTGTAGTGTCAAAATCGAGGAATTGGAGTTCGACGCGGTGTTCGATCAAGCGTGAGGGAGGGCAGGAGCCTTAAGTTCCTTAAGAGGATCGGCAGCCTCGTCGGTGCTGAACTCATCCTACGGCCAGGTGTCAGCTCATTCCGCATGGCAAAAAGAGAAAATTCATAGACTCACATGCACAACGGCCTTGTCATCTTCCTCATCTGCGATGGCACTAGCTCGGGCCATATCCAGCTTAGACTCAGCCATGGTCTTCCGGTGAAAGTCAGCGAGGTGTCTCCCTTTATACAACCTGCTGGCTTAAACTTACTAAGAAGCTGTTGGATCGGGATAAATAGGGTGAGTGTTTGTTACTCTATAGACGATAAGGTCAGTTCAGGCTATCGCGAATCAACAAAAAGACTTACTGAGTAACTCTGAGAGTGACCGCGACCATGACTGGTTGGGATACAGAACTTAAAGCCTGTCTTGCCGGTATCCTCCTTGTTAGAAGGAGATATTTTACTATCTTTAGGGTAAGGTAGGTTTAGGTTTAGGGGAGTTGCGGGCTAAGCTGCGACTTGTTTGCATCAGTAGGTTGATTGAAAGCCCAATAGGTCAAGGATTTAGGGGCTCATATGCTGCAATGTAAGAGGAGAATGATCCTGATGTCCTTGACTGTGTTGACTGGGTCTGGTGAAAGTGGGTATGACTTTTGTATTCGAAAGGGAAAGGAGTTTTAACTTAGAAGTGCAAAGGGAGCTGGAGATGGCGCTTCCTGTTGTCAGCGAGGTGACAATGGCAGAGCATCGAAGAATGGGGCGAAGAATGGGGCGAAGAATGGGGCGCAGAATGGGTTGCAGAATGGGTTCGAAACTCAAGTCTAAGGTTTGAATGGAAAGCTGGTCCAATTGTGCAAACTCATTTACCCAACTTACCTGCTTGGTACTGGCGCGTCAGACAATGTAACAGCGGTCGGCGGGCTACACTAGCGATATGGTGAGCTAGGTCAAGAGGAAGGATGGCTGGTGAAAGTGCTATGGTTTTGGGGAAGGGAGAACAATGCGTGTAGTGTTTGGATTTAGATTGGTGCGTGGTGCGAGAAGGACAAAACTGGCCTTAATGATAAAGTAGGAGGAAGATGATGAATGTGTGCAGGGACGCAGGGTTTGTACCGACCAACAATTTGGTGCCTCTTGGCTAGTCCTCTGGTTGTGTTGAAGATGGGAAGGTGGGACAAGGGTGCATTGCGTTGATTACCGTTTGCAGAGGTGTGGTGTTTGTTATATGAGTCAACCTCTTGCAGGATAAATTCCTATAGGATAACCTGCCATAGGATAACGGACAACCTCCTGTAGGACAACCTCCTATAGGATAACCTCCTATAGGGAAACCTCCTGTATGACGACCTCCTATAGGGAAACCTCCTGTATGACGACCTCCTATAGGGAAAACTCCTTGTGGGGTGACCTCCCGTCGGGTGGCTCCTATGTGAACATAGGCACGCTTGGTTCCAGGCTTCCACCACCAAAAAGCTTGCACGGGGAGACAAACGTAGTTTCCACAGACGTTGATGAAAAGTCAATCGTTACTAACAGTCTCCATCTCAACTGGACTTTCAACTGGCCCGAGGAGGTATAATTGACTTCTACACATTAACGTTGGTCAGGTCCTGGACTATTTCCCCTCATGATTGACGGATTTCTAGGCCTGATGTATGTCGAAAGTCCCCAAGCTTTGCAACGCAGCCCAGTGATGCTTTTGCCACGAAACCTCTGCGAATACGTGGGTGCAGCCTGTTGCCCACAAAGTGCATCCTGAGGTTGAGGTTAGCTCCAGCAGAAGACTCAGGAATCATCACAGCACTCATCTGCTCTTGCACTGTCGTACGACTGACATGCAGCTTCATTGAGCCTGCTCTGGTCCCTCCTTTTGGTTGGAGCCTCGCACAACGCAAGTTTTACTGGGAACAGCACAACCACCAACTCCTTCGGCTTTGCATCCACTACGGGCTTGCCGCCAGAGCCAACAAGAAACACCACTCCGTCATCCCACCTGGAATTCCACTTGTGGAAGCCCTTACTTATTCACACTCATGCCGTCGATGTTTACCCAAATGGCAGTTAGGCAAGACTATCTAGGTAGGTAGACTGGCTGACAAAGTTACCTCCACCTGCCTAGTGCCGCCTTACCAGTGGCCAGCGCATTCAGGTGGTTGTGGGGGTTTTGCATGTCCAAGGCATATACGACGATCAGGCAGCTGGTACCGATTTCTTCGGACACTTTGGTGAGGATAATATAGCTCTCATCCCACTCAACAACTCGTCGCTCGTCAGTAAACTCTAGGAGGCCCACGACAGCATTACAGTGTACAGCAGCGAGTATCTCAAGGAGTCAACTACTTTTGTGCCTTTGGACTTGGGCTTTTATCCCTAGAGTTTGAACCAATACGAGGCTAAGTTACGGTCCTTTGCACAGAGAAGGATGAACAAGACCACGTACAACCTCGCCAGGTTACCTGAGGGTAACCCTTTCAACAATAATCAGGTGGCTGTTGCTCAATGGGCGGAGGCCGTTTTCGGAGGGTTCCAGGGTGCCTTCGAGCCAGTCTTCCTCGTCCACCGCTGTCATCGTCCAGCCTTGCTGGGAGAGCTGTCCGAGAGGCTTCGATGGGCCAGTGTTGGTAGAGACCATTGACGGAGGAATCACAATGTGATCTGGGTGGATTGAGAAATCAGAGGCAAACAGACGTGGACGCCCAATACGAACAAGCAACTGGCAGCAAAAGGGGATACAGCAGTAACATAGCGGGTCCATAGTTTCATGACAGACAATGAAGTTCATCTGTATCAGCCTTTCTTAGTCAGTTTCTCCTGATATGAGATGATGGTGAGCGTGGACGGGTGCAGGCGGAGGACGCCGGACTACTCCAAGATGGTGTCTTCCTATTTTGGCCAACTAGGGGGTTCTGTGACAGGGTAACAGTCGGCAGGATGACGGGGCAAGGAGCTGAAGCTGCACGTAATCTTCCTTGATGAATTACCTATAAGACGGGCCCAACGAGTTCTTAATGATAAGCAATGCCGACGTTGGTCCATCCCTCTGGTCGTTTGTGCTAGGCCATTAAGGGAAAGGCAATATCGATATGCCAGCTATCGCAGGCTTCCCATTGCCTGGTTTACGAGCCAGCATAAAACTACATGGTTTTTTGTCGGCCCATTGTTCTACTTCCGGTCTCTTTTGTGTCGCTTCGGTGAAGGAGAACAGCATGATTGTGCTGCTAATGCAGGATTCAAGTCGGCGGCGCCAAGACCTGTATCCTGTCCAAATGGGGTCGAGTAAGCTGCGGTGGCGTTACATTCGGTTCCAAAGTACAGTACAGCAGGGCGCGAAGCGCGCCTGGATCCTTCCGCAGCGCCTGCCTGTCAACTCTAATCTTAGAAGCGTCCCTCCAAGAGGTTACCCCCAGGTTTCCCACGCGACCGACAGCCTGGTTCACATGCCAGTTCCCATCTCGCATCGCTCTTGGCCTGCACAAACCAACTGCCACCTGCGCAGCACTGCGCAGCAGACCAACACGCTCGAGCGGCGACCCGTGCCAAAGGCCACATCTGGTACCGATACTTTCAGCTTCACACCTCGGGCGAACCCTCTTCAGGCGGCCGCGCTCACACGGTCCGAGACTGCCTCTGTTCCTTGGGCCGCAGCCGGGAGGCCTGAGGCCCTGACCGGTGACTGCGTGCCCACAGTACCGCAATGATGGCGCCAAACCACGCCGTCGTGGATGGAAATGGCCTGCCGGTCGTCCTGCATGGGAAGCAGAGGCAGGGCCCGTCGACCTTTGAGTGGAACAGCCAGATGCCGACCATCAGGCGCCTGTACATGGACGAGGACCGGACCCTCAAGGAAGTGGTGAGGATCATGAGGGTGGAGCATGGCTTCGTCGCGTCGTATGGGATCCCGTTTCCTATTGTCTCTTCCACAGCCTCAGTTCCTGACTATCCGGTGACTCAAGGGAGAAGATGTTCAAGACGCGGCTTATCAGCTGGGGCCTGCGGAAGAACATCAGGCTGAGGGCCGGGCGGGATGACGACCTTGTTCAGAAGCTCGCCTCGCCCAGCGACGACACACAGCCAGCACCCTACTGGACCCCAGCAAGGACCCGCACCGTCCGCCTGTCCAACGGCCTCGTCGTCGACGCCGACCGCTTGGCCGAGCACGTGCGCCGCAAGAGATATCGCTCCAAGCGGGGTAACTCGCCGCCCATCACCACCGTGCGCCCACCGGACTCGTACTGCATATTCGAGGCCGTCTTTTCCTCCGCCCAGACGTACATACTGGGCCGTTTCCAGGGCGTCGTCACCACCCCCGATGGTCTTGACAAGGTGCGCGAGGCTGATCAGCTGGTGACCCGCTGGGTCAGCTACAGCTCCGCCATCAGGGCCGCCACCCTGGAGAGACCACTCCTGAAGAGGTCGGCCGCCGCCGAGAAGCAGATGTTCAACGACGCCCTGGTGCTGATGCGACGGGCCCCTCAGGAGCTCGGCGCCTTGATCCGGCACCAGCCGGCCAACGTCACCGGCTACATATTCTTCTTCCTGATGATCAGCACCCGGCGTAACGTCTTCCCGGATGAGCCCATGGCGAAACAGTTCTCGGCCGTCGTGAAGGCTCTGATGAGGTACATGGCAGTCGCTTTCTCCAGCGACGACACCGAGCTGCCCATACCTCTGCGACAGCTGCTTCGGAACATAGCGAGCATCGAGGACGAGTTCTTGCTGAACAGGCTCGCTGTCCAGGCATGGAAACTCAACTGCAAGACGTGGGAATCTTTTCTGGGCGGCCGGGGTGGTAGCAAGACCCTGATCAACGACTGGCTTTCCTTCCAGTACGCCGGCGAGTCCAACGAGCTGCCAAAGAATTTCGGAGAGTACATCGATGACACGCTGAGGAGGGTCGAGCCCAAGTACGGGCCGTCATATGCCCAGATCCTCTGGTACTCTGCCCATTACCGCTTCACAAAGGACAAGGACGCCGGACTGGACCCGAACATGAACGAGGAGATCGTATCAATCTATAAACAAATCCTGCGGTCCGGGCCGACTCTGGTGCCACGGGTGAACTCTCTCAGGATGCTTGCAGAGGTCAGCAAGAGCCATGGGGATGGCGAGGCGATGGAGGCATATTTGCGTGAGGCAATAGACGTGTTGCGCACCGAGCGCGGGGAAGACGAGCCGAGTGAGTACTCGACCATTTCCTACCATGTCCAGCGAGCCTTGCCCCGCGTCACTTTCTGCCGGCCCCGTCCTCGTATGAGGACTCATCTCTTACTAATTACTTCATAGTGATCCTGACTTACATAAATGAGCTCGAAGGCTGGCTGGATGAGCTGGGCTTAGACGAGAGAGCAAGGATCGTGGCCGACTGGAAGGCGAGTTACGCGAGGCCCTCACCAGAATAGAGAACCACAGGCGGTATCTCCGGACTCTAGGATACAATTAACCAAGCAAAGATACCACTGCAACCACGCATCTAGAGTCGCCTACGGCCGACGGAACCATATGACCACGAACACGCCATACACATCACCGCCTCCGTAGTTTGGTAATCAGCCACAAGAGGCTACAGAAGCTGAGCCCAGCGCCCATCCACAGCTTCGGGGATTAAGATAAATATGACAGAGGGCGAGGAGAGAGTTCCCAGTGCAGGCAGCAAGGTGGCATATATGTTCATAATAATCCACTGTTTTTGGGGCATGACATGGTCACAATAGTGCAGTGAATATGTGCGGGCCAGGAGATCACGAGCCTTATGGTTTCGCGGTTCAACCTGATATTGAGTTGTTTGCAGGGGTCATCAGTCTGTTTGGAATTCAGCGTGCACGAGCTTTACCATTTTACTATGTTGACTCTTCCTGCACCGAAGTACGCTATGTTAACAATTGTTGATCCGCCAACCGTCTCAGTCACCGCTACCTCAATCACTACATCTCCCTCCAAGTCCTCATGACTTATCCAGCAACCTGCCGACTGACAGACAGGTTACTAGTTTTGCGTTCCAGCCAGGAACAACCAAAAACGGGCCAGATCTGTCATTCGGGCATGAGCCAAAACTCATTCGAAGATGAAGCACCTGGACCACCGGGGTCCCGGTTCGTGTGACTGCTGCATCAGCAGAGCTCAGGAAGAAGGAACCGGGTCGGAAAGCATCGTAGCAGTGACCAGCCACGACTCTTTTCAAGTTCTTGTGGTCTCGACCTGTTTGCATTTCTGCATGGCTCGATGCGACGCCGCGACTGTGTTCCCAACCTCCTAGAGTATCACCTCCTGCGTGATAGCCTCGCAATAGACTACATGCTTAGGGATAGTCTCCCAAGGGATAGCCTCCGAAGGGACAGTCTCATGAGGGATAACCTTTTCGTGGGGTAACTTCCCAGACTATTAACTCTCCTACCACAAGACGCACCTCTCTTACCTTGAATCTGTTTCTCATACGTCTGATCTCGGGCCTGCCAGCCCCTCCAGAGCTAGTTTCACCGAGAAGCCAGCAATATAGCCGCGTCCCTCTCGCCCGGTCTTCGAGAAGCTGCATCACGGGCCACGTTGCTCTTCTCACAAGACGAGTGGTATGCCTACCTAGCATTAGCAGGGGTCACGAGTTCGCTGTCTACGAAGTCGGAATCCGAGCCCGGGAAAGATCACTGTCGAGAGCAGTGCTGAAGCCATAGTGCAGCACGAGCTGTGCTTGGGTGTCTGTTCGCAATCACGGTACCTCTTTCCCAATCTCCTACAGATCCCTTCCTACAGGATGCCCTCCTGCAAGCTTCCTTCCCACAGGAGAGAAGCCTTGGGATACTTTCCTCCTATGAAATAGCGGTATATATAGGAGCTTCCCTACAGAAGGTGATTATTACTTCCCAAGGTGTGACGGTGGTATGGTAACAATATAAATGACAACAGGGTCCCGCGCGAGTCCTTAACTTGCTGGACCGCGAGAGCAAATGCCTCCAAAGCAGGCTTGCCAGGAGCACTGAAGCCTACACAAAGAGATCCAGTGAACAAATCTAAGATTCGAGGAGGTAAAGTGGGCTTGGAATCAAGTGTGAAGACGCCAAAAGAGATTCGAGACTCGAAGGGATGGAGCGTGCAAACATCCACGCGGACCATCGTTGTCAAGCCACATTTGGACTCACCATTTGGTCGGCCGTGACCTGCCAGCCTACGCACATGGCCACTTGATCAGCTTGTTGGGCTGTCCCGAATTCTAGCGAGACCGAACGCACTCAGGCCAGAAATGGGCTGTACGGCTGAGGTTTGACGTGTTGGAATTCTTGTCTGACCCACATCCGGGGCACGCAGCCGGCAGCCTCGCCCACGTAACTGACCGCTCAAATGCTGTTTCCGGTGATGGCCATGGTCTGCCCGACTGTCACGGACATGCCAGTCCTTGTCTGTGGAGTGACTACAAGATGTTGGCCACTGCTGGCCCCGGGTTGTGTCGGCATTTTCGATGCTTGAAAGGATCATGGATTCTGATTTTGTTTCTGAAAGCTCAAAGATGGACATTTCCTCCCTCTTGCACGGACAAAATGGTGATCAGCAAGCTGCAAGTGGGCCAGCATCCACACGGGTTGATTTGACAGGTCGGGGAGCGGCGGCAGGAAGATGGGATTTTTGCTTGACTCGAGTAATATCTGTGTTGACTTTACATTCATGGACGGGGATCTCTTGGGCTTGGTCGGCCATTGACTGGTCCCTTCTGCCCGGATGCGGCCATTCGCGGCTTTTGATGTCCCAAACATCAGCGTGGCCGCTTGCTCTGCTGCACAGATGATGGGTGTCTCGAGAGGAACCGTGGCATTATGGGACAGACGCGGAGGATGGTTCTTGTGGCGGACCTGGCCGGCCAGGCCGCTGTTGAACGGAGTGTGATAATGTCGATGAAAGCGCAAAATGAGTTGCACACCAGCTTTGTTCTAATAGGAAGACTGCTCTGTCCACAGTCAAGTGCAATGAGTGAGTGTCGCCGATTCCAGTCGCATGCGAGTTGGCGAGCTGGCAGGCTCACATGGAGCGTGGCGAAAGCGTACTCGGTGTCTGTTGCTAAGTATGTACGTGTTCGTTCACCTCTCAGCGGCCTGGGAACTGATAATTGGAGTGCAAGAATTGCAGAGTGGGCTGAACGCTTGGTCCGTGTTCCAAAATCTTCAGATGCTTCGTACGTGTACGATCGCCCGCTTTGGGATCAACGGTGGACGCCGGTACGTGGATGGGGCAAAGGGACCGGCACTGGCACTTGTTGTGGAGTAAAGGGTCCGCTGCCGAGTGAGTACTGTGTACATTCAGGCCAGACAGCCGTTGCAGGGAACCCCGGATTTCTACTTGTACCCTGTCGAAATAGCAAATCTGCTCAACTTTCGGCAGCTTAATTTAGTGAATGGTAGGTAGGCAACCCCCCTCGAGTATTGAGCCAGATGTCTGATTCGGGTCACCGTTTTCACTTGTTTACAACAAGTCGTGCAAAACATCGCGCAACTATCCCACATGAGCATCTGCCGATTCCTGCAGTCTGCTCCGCCCTCGCTGGTTTGAGTGGTGTCGAACTGACCTCGCAAACACCGAGCCTCATCAACACGGAGCATGTGCGGCTGCGCGAGGCTCGTCATGACACTTGGTCACTTTTCTTTCCAAGGCATTATATCCGGGATTTGACTTGGGCCAGGCGTCAGGTCGTGCTAACACAATTGTCAGCAGCGTGGACAAGCCGAACTTGTTGGAATGGGTTCAGCTCGCCGTTGCATCCAAGCCCGTGACGGTTTAAGCTTCAGCCATACCATGCGCTAACTCGCTCGCACGGCTCCGAATCGCTCGGGCGATAGGGGCAGTTAGTCGGCCCGCAGATCAATGTTGAGTAATCATGTCCATCTTAGCCCAAGCCAGACTTCACGACGAGCCCCTGTATGGCAACAAGTCAGTGACCGACTATGCTTCACTGCGTACGAGATGAGCCAAGTATATCATGACTTTTCTCCTATCCTTTAGGGAAAAGACACATGTGGCTTCTTCATTACTCAGCACCATCATTCTCGGAACATACTTGTTGAAAGGGCGCGCGCCACCAGGTGGAAACTGCCTGGGGAACCACCTGGGTAACCTTTGATCCGGACACATCAACACACCGTAGCACCGCCAAAGTCAGACTCGAGCGCCAGGAAAGCTGAGGGCTACCTCGTCATTATCTTCAGAAGATCCAAAGCCATACCACAGTACTTGGAGACGAAAACCCACATGTCTCACGGCGTATCACCACTTGTTCACCTCGTAGATACCTCTCCAGCCAGGCCCCAGATCCAGACCCCATAGCACACTCCGGCTTCGACCACCACCAGTCCTGGATTTAGACACATCACTCCTCGCCCAGAAAGACCGTCTGTGTAACCTGGACAATCCACATTATTTTTCCGTAGAGCAACCACTGGAGGGCGACAGACCAGCCCTTCTCCTTCCAGCCAGCCGCCCAGTGCTTGGTTGTATCACACCCGGCACCCCGGCCTATATCTTATCCCGCGAACCCGACAACAGCATTCATCGTGGCCATTGTTGGAACTAAACATGCGCCACGAGGCCATGCCTTCAGATCTCTCCATTCTCAGCGCAGAACAGTACCTCGACGGGCCCTTCCCGGGAAAGACCGGCAGGGCGAAGCAGCCGTCAACTTCAAAGCTAGAGACTGCGCCGCGGAAAAGGGCCAAGGTATCCCCACCCACCATTGAAACAGAATCAGCTGAAGATGGGGAGGACGACGGCGCGAAGAGGGCGAGAGGCAGGCCCAGGATCGATACAAAGGATCAGACAGCTGCGGAGGTGGGTCAATGTTCTACTTTGTCATACCCTTCC
>JUJX01000017.1:306615-341792 GCA_000800745.1 Diaporthe longicolla | reverse complement strand
CCCCCCCCGCCATCAATCACCCCTTTTCGCTCTTAATATTCTCTACTCGCGGTTTTGTTCGCGGCTCGGGAGGCACCCTTGAAATCACGCTCCGCACATTCTTACAGCACCCTTCCCCCGCCTTGACCTGTCATCATCTGTGACAAATGCTTTGAAGGTGTCCCGTCACCCCTGCAACGCGTCCGTGTAGATTTCACGAGACGACTGACTTCCTGAGTGTAGCGCCGACGAACACAAATACGCCTAGCACAGCGAGCCTATAGGAGTCGCAAGGAAAATGCAATCCAGACTCTCGAGAGGCGTGTCGAGGAGCTTCAGGAGAACAACGAGGAACTGAGCCACATTTTCCTGAAGCTCCATGACTCCGCCGTGAACCTCGGGGTCCTGGAGCAGTCCCCAAGATTTGCTCATGAGCTTCGTACCGCCACTGAGAAGATCCTTTCGCTCGCAAGAAGGTCTAGTGAAGACGGCGGGCAGGACGAGCAGGCCGAGAGCTCTGCACCGGAACAACCTCGCCGCGAAAGTCAGACAGAGAACTCGAGCTCGTCCGATGTGGCCACGGTCCAGCCTGCAAGCAACTCGACCGTCCCGCTTTGGGGAGGCTACATGGTCGCCCACGAGGCGGAGACAACGACACCAGATGTATCCATGGCCTTACCTTCCAACGCCATCATGTCGGTGACGCAGGCGCCCCTCGGCTACGAGATTGTGACTATGCCGACATTCGAGAACGCCAGTTTCCCCTTCGACCTGAACCCAGAATCGTCTTACCCGAACATGCTCGAACAGGCCTCGACAACCACGCCAGCCTACCCGATCTCTCCTTACTCTTCGCTTCCACTGCCACAGTCGATGTCTTTCGAGGAGTCTACTTTCGGCCGGCGTCTCCAGAGGAGGTGCTTGGAATTTGGATACCGGCTCCTCACCATGTCAGACCCGCCCAAGCATGTGTACGCTGAGAAATTCGGCTTCTGCCTGCTCTTCGAGCCTGTTGAGAAGATCCGCGATCGTTTCTTCCAATGTCTCCAGCGGACAACCTCCGAATCCCTGAACTGGTGGCAGGCCCCCTTCTGGGCCGCCGGTGGTTCCGGCCAGCACCAGCTTCAGCAGGGTACCAGCGCCAGCGCCAGCACCGGCAATGAGGCTCGCGTGGGCAATCAGGGCACGATCGATCAGATGAAGTACTCCTACCCAGGGGGGCAGTTCGGCCTGGGACCGTTCGACGCCAAGGTCAGCGAGACCCGCGACAAGAGAATCGACCCTCGCATGAGAATCCGGCTGCCGGGCTTCGAAGGCGACTTCTACGACCCGGAGGAGGTCGAGGTGTATCTGCAGGCTCGCGGCGTGGTGATACAGCCCGGGCAGGATTACTTGACGACCGAAGTCGATGTATTCTCATTCAAGAACGGCACGGTAACGGGACAAGACAGCCAGAGTCAAGGGCAGAAGCAGGCGGCGGAAGGGTTTGAGGACTGGACGCAGACGCTGGACGAGGCTTTTGGCAATGCTGTACCCCGCGGGCCCATACCCAGCGACGGCACGGCAGTGTCTTCGGCCTCAACTTCATCAACAAATGTCAGGACGGACACGGGCGCGTGGCCGATCGGTACTTTCACCGAGATATTCAGCCGTACTACAGCTGGGCACGAGATGCCAGGGCTCGGTAGTGGCAGTGGGGCAAGCCCTGATGGCGGGAAGAAATTAATCACATTGGACGTCAATGTCTTCATCAGAGGTATGTGCTCTAGCCGTTGCCACCCACATCTCGCAAACCCCTCGTCGGTCTCCCTGCTGGCACGAATGATGGCTGATGCGTTTTATGTGTTGCAGAACTTGCCAGACGCGGCACCTGTCTCGGACGATCTCCCGGCTTTCGGCCCTCGGATGTTGACACAGCATTTTGGACGGCAACAAAGACTGGTGCAGAACTTGGTTTTTAGATTGGTTTGCTAGGGTGGCTGTTTATGTCATTGCATGAGGAAAAGGCACAAGAGGACAAAAGGCTGTTCGAAGCTCTGGCTTGGTTTGGAACATGCCAGACAGTTGGCCAGGATCGGAGTCGTGTTGAATGCGTATCGGTGTCGCTCAACCAAGTGTGTTTATATCCGGACCTGGACGTGATGGCTGTGATGAGGGCGGCCGCGCAGCTTCAAAGTATGCAGCTGTAAGAAGAATCACCGCTAGCTCATGGCACACATCTCATCGCCCAGAGCAATAATGTCATGTCTCGTGCTCTCGCGCTTCCTGCTCCCGTGCCTCCTGCCACCGTTGCCGGCGCTCCGCTCGTTCAGCCTCTTCCCTTGCCTCCCTCTTCCTCGTCGCCCGCTGTCTCTTCTTCAACCTCTTCCTGTCCTTAATCTCGGCCTCAGCGAGTTTCTTCTCCTCCTCAACAATATCCAGCATCGCTCTCGCCCGCGCAAACATGTCCTCCACCTCCCTGTTGAGCCCCTCGCCGTGGTGTCTGATCCCCACGTAGACAGCCTGGGCATACGTGTCAGCATGCCCGCCCTCCGTGCCGTAACCCTTGAGCCGCCGAACCCCCTCGGCGCGCGCGAGCCGCACGAGCTCCTCCTCCCACCTGTCCTCGTCGGCCGCCTGCGTCAGGTACTCGTCCTGCAGCTCCTGCATGAGCGTGATGCGCCGCTGCCGCGCGGTGGCCTTGCGCTGCAGGAAGCTGCCCAGGAAGAGCGACTCGGGCTTGCCGACCCGCAGGAACGAGTGGCCGGCGCTCGTCTGGTCCAGCACGGGAACCTTGCGCACCCCGCCCGACAGCTCGCTCAGCGGCCGCGGCCGCACCGTCGACTTGTACACCGGCTTGTCGCCCGGCGCGCTGACCCGCGTCAGGAGCGGCACCGCCGCCGCGCGCCTCTTCTTGTCTTCGTCCTCCGGGTCGGGGATGCCTGGGGCCGGCGGTGGCGGGAAGTTGCTCTGCCGTTCGCGCAGGAAGGCCACGATCTCGCTGTGCTGGGGCGCGGATGCGTCGTGCGCCCGCGTGAGCAGGGTGAGGAAGCGGTAGCCGCTCTGAAGGGCAGCCGTGACGAGGCGTGGGGACGTGTCGTTCTTGTTACGGCGGAAGCCCGCTCGGATGAGGAACCGAATAGGGTTGATCCATCCTGGGCGGGATGTCAGGTCAGCCGGTAGGGAAATGTGTGGCACCTGACGCAGGAGTGCCCTGTACAAAGCGAAGCCTGCAGGATATTGGAAAGGTCAGTTTCTGAGAGTCAAAGTCGAGGAAAAAGAACGGCGTCGCGTGGGGTGTGTCGCACAGGCTACTCTATGCCGCGAGTCGCGGGCTGGGATGAAGAATGACGGCATTCATTGGACCTGGCGCGGATTCGCCCCTGTTAACGTGTTCAGTCCATGGAATCCGTGGCGCTGTGTTCCGGGCTGTGGAGTTGGCGGCGTGGTGGTGTCGGCCTGAGGAAATCTTCTGGCCGAATTCCTCGGGTTGGAGGTCTCCAGATCGGATCACGTGGGTCCCGCGGCATCAGCGCGTGTCGGCCATGTCGGTCGCGCGCGTCGATTTTGACTTTCTCAGCATGAGGGAGGGAGAGTTCCCGTGTTTTGTTAAGAATTACTAAAAGCCCATGCCTACGCCTAGTGCCATCGTAAACCCCCAGAGATGCAGTCGCAAAAAGAAAGCAAGACATTCCTTCATCGCATCATCCCCTCGACAGACACCAGTCGCACCTCTTGCTCTCAGTGAAGCAGCTGCAGTGAAGACCTGGGCCCCGGTCAAACCGACAGACCATGACTTGAACGCATGTCTGGAAGAGATTTCGGCCTCAGAGATACTTGAACTGCAGGGTGCCTCTATCGCATCTAGATACCCAGGCATGACGCGGCCCCGAGGCACTTCAGTGTGATCCTATACCTCTCAACTCTGCATTTCGATACGTTCCGACAAGGTTGCGGTCCCTATCTACTTATAGATGGCATACTTGGAACCCTCGGGAGGCTGAGGTAGCTTCTTGTGTTCGTCCATGTACCTACAGGCAGTGCCAGGTAGATATTAGTCTTTTTTGTTCTGTTTGTCACAAAGGTTCGTAGGCTCGTGGGCTGTACTGACTTCCTAATCGCAATCAGAGCAGCTTCAAGGCTCAGCGGGTCCTCCTTAGGCCGGGGGTTCTTGGAGAGTTCGGTCGCGATGCGCTCCCAGTCACGGAGGATGCCGACAGCGTTCTGGTCGACGCGGCCGTCCTGCTGGTTCACGCCGGGGAGGTTGATCTGGCTGACGAAGTGGAAGACCGGGGGCTGCTTTGGGTAGTTCGGGCCGCACTCCATCTTGAGTTCGTAGATTCGGTTCTCGTGTTGGCCCTGCGAGTAACGACTGTGGTCAGCAAGCAGCGACGGCTCCGCGACTGTCCGAGGAGACGGTCTCTGCTGGCGAAAAGGTAGACTCACATGAGGAGGTCCCCAAATAGTGCCTCGCCAGTTGGTCATGAGGATATCCTCGGGGTCTTCCAGGCCGTACGAGCAGGCACCTGCAGTAGGAATGCATCGTCAGGCTTCATGTCCGCTACTTGCGACAGCGGTGGGGAACCGGGGTGGTGTCGGTGTCGGTGGTGGGACTTGCCTGCACCCATGCCCTTCTCGCCCTTCTCGAGCTCGGCGAGGAGCTTGAAGTTGCGTGGAACTTGAGCAGCCATGGTTCCTGTCTGTATGGGAGGACGCGTGCGACGAACTGAGTTGCGATGGCTGGCTGTGCGGTGGGTCAGAGAGGGAGAGAGACAGTGACGCTTGCTGCCAGTCCAGCCCGCAATTGCAGTGCAGCTCCGGCGGGGTGGCCCCTACCCCTGTCGCTCAGTGACGGAGGTGGGGTTGTTGCTCTGGCGTCTGTCTCAAACCGCTGTGGTTATTAGGAGGACTGTTGGCGGGAGCGACTGAATGACTCAGCAATCCAAGCAGGCGCAGTTGGTCTCAAGAGCAGGGGGTGTGAGCTCAAGCCAGTGCGGGTCGGTTTCCGGAGCCCCTGGGCCGCGTGCATCGAATCTGGCTTCAGAGGACAGACAGGCAGGCGTGTAATCTGCCACACTGCTGTACAGTACGTAACATATAGGGCATACGTAACGCCTTGGACTCCCTCCGGACCCAGCAGAGCCATGCTGCCTCGACCTGTGATGCCCTAGATGGTTCGTTCCATTTTCACATGAAATCGTAACGCTCGTTGATCTCCCACCCCAAGTTTCCCTGCAGTAGGACCGACATGAATCTGGATCCCTCCGCCTCCAAGAGACCATCATGTCCGCCCAGCTCCTCGCCACGGAGCTCCACAACCTCATAACTGAGAGCAAGCGGAAACACCAGGACCTGAGGCAGGTATGTGGCTCATGTCTGTGTGATTTCCAGACATGCATTTCGGATTTGGCTGACCAGTCCTGCACAGGCTGCCGAGAAGTCCCTCGAGGAACTCAAGAGCGTTCGCGTGAGCGAGGCCCAGTTCGGCCGCGGTGAGATTCACCAGTACCAGACGTCGCCATATCCGGCGCTTGCCTTGAAGAGTGAACAAACTGCTGACCAGGAAAACGGTTTAGAGCTCTCACAAAAGGTCAACTTTGTCAATCCTTTCATAATAGCATGCGGCACCAAGAACGCAAAGTTCACCGGCATAGCTATCGTCTGTCTTCAGCGCCTTATCGTTTCCAAAGCCCTGCCGCGGTCCAAACTCAGCCCTGTCCTCGAGGCTCTACGGGAAGCCACCTCTGCTGGTCTTGATGTCCAGCTCAAGATCCTCCAAGCCCTCCCTTCTCTTCTTCAGAATTACTCCACCGACATCAAAGATGACCTTCTCGTGACCGCTTTGAATATATGCTTCATCCTCCAGTCCAGCAAAAATGCCATCGTCAACAACACATCTGCCGCAACGCTCCAGCAGTTGATTGTCACCGTCTTTGACAAGGTTGTCGCCGAGGATAAGGCCCCCGATGCTCCTTTCGTCGGAGAAGCCCCCTCGGAGGATGGGGACGTCCAGCTTAGGGCAGCGGCCCTGGACGCCTTCCGCGTGTTCAACGATCTCTGTCTTCTGACACAATCCGAACGCCCCGAGTACCTCAGGTTCTATGGGCTTCCACAGACTTTCGGTCTCGAGCTGATAGAATCGGCCTTGACCAACCACGGCGCCATATTCGCCACCCACCCCGAGCAGGTCCATATCCTGCGCACCAAGGTCATGCCTTTTATCATCCAGACTCTTTCTGGAAAACCACATTTTGCAGCCTCGGTCAGACTATTTCGCATACTATACACCCTTCTCAGGCGTCATGTTGCTTTGATACCCAAGGAAAGTGGAGAGGCTTTGGACATCCTTACCAAGATACTCGACCAGGACACGACGTTGTGGAAGAGATCGCTATGCATGGAAGTTTTCAGGGGTATCTTCGCTGAGCCGGCACTGGTTCGACGCATCTTCAGGATGTATGACGCAAAAGAAGGTGAAAAGGATATCCTCAAGACCTTGACTGCAACTTTTGTCCGGGTCAGCACTGAGAAGCCGGTTGTGATTGGGCTCGGTCATCAGTCAACGATTCCTGTGGCCAACCCATACTCCACATCTGCCGACCAGGCCGTGCTTGATGCCAGCGGCGTTAGTGTCTCCGTCATAGCAGGTGTTGGGGGTGGTGCCCATGATACGGGTATCAGCACGCAGTGGAGCTCCATGCGTGTGCCCTGCATTGATCAACTCGATAAAACTGACCCTCCTGCCATACCTGAGTCTTACGTGTACAGCCTGACGCTTGCTTGTATCACTTCACTCTCCGAAGGCCTGGCCAAATTTATCCTGCCCCTGACTGCGCCCAGTGATAGAAGCCGGAGGCGTGGCAAGGGCTTGTCGGGCGAAGGAGGCAGTGATGATCGCTCCGAGAGCCCTGCGCCCCGTCCAGGTCTTCCAGAGAGGACCGCCTCTTTCAGGAAGAATCCGATCTCTGTTAATCCGCTGACTCTCAAGGAGCATCCGCTGTATGCAGATGTCGAGAGTTGCGCGGCTATCATCGACGAATGTTGGCCGGCGATCCTAGCGACCTGCTCAGCCTTCCTATACGCCGCCCTCGACTCTGAATACTACCATGGTCTGGTTAGGGCTTTCCAAAGATTTGCTCATGTAGCTGGCCTGCTCCAGTTAGCGACACCAAGAGACGCTTTTTTGACCACGCTTGGGAAGGCTGCCGTGCCTCCCAATGTCTTTACTGCGTGCATAAATTCGGGGCAGTCTCGACAACCGCCTCCGCCTTCAGCGCCTGAGCCGACAGGGAATAGTATCTTGGGCAATGCCCGGGGTCTTCTCAGTGTAGAAAGCCTTGTCAGTCAAGGTACAGTGGAGAAGCCGAGATCACAATCCTTCGATGCCAGCGCATCAGCACTGTGAGTTCCCAGTTTTCTTGTTGTCGCCTTCAATTGCATTGGCCGTCGTAAATGTGTGCTAACAGCCGATCCAGAAACACTCGAAATCTGCTGTGCCTTCGGGCGCTGCTGAACCTGGGGATCGCGTTGGGGCCGACGTTATCAGCATCATGGCAGATCGTTCTCGAGACACTGCAACAAGCTGATTTTGTATTATTCACGACCGGCAAGACCGCTGGAAGGACACCCACGGCTGCCAAAGGACCTGATCCCAACGCGGATAAGGAGGCCAACGCTTTGCTATCAAATTTCGGCACCGAAGTCAAGGCCGTGGAGACTGCAGCGTCAAGACTATTCGAAAGCACCATCGATTTCCCAAACAACGCTTTTCTAGAGGTCGTCAACGCAGTGTGCTCGCTTCTGGAGAAACGGCCAGCAACAGACTTCCCTTTCAGTGCAAGAGAAGCTCGGCCGGAAACAATACCGGAAGGTGAAATCCCCTCCAACCTCCCGTCGCCAACTTCACAACATAGGAAAGTGTCAGGCATGAATTTGGCGTCTGGTCCAGTTCAACCAGACCAGTTCGCTCTGGCCAAGCTAGGAGACCTTGCCAGCATCAACCTGGAGAGGCTCCTGGTACATCCGCCCGATGTGTCTGGCTGGACGCCTTTGGTGACGGAGCTTAACGCCGCGTTAAGTGCCACCTCCGTGTCAGCGCCTATCAGAACACGAGCCGCGGAAATACTCGTGAGGCTGGTTTTGGAAGCCGCAAATGCGACGGCATCGCAGCCGGAAGACGTCCGTGGCACAATCCAGCTGCGTCTCCTCGAGGCATTCAGGGATGCTCTCCTCCCGTTGCAGTCAGCAGAACGGGATGTCTCAGTGACGAACCACTCAACAGACATCGAGATTCATAGGGTGGTTCTCGAAGGTCTCAAGACCATCCTCGAAAACTGCGGTGAGAGCCTGAGCAATGGCTGGCACCTAACTTTCGAGATTATCGACAGCATCTTTTCGGACAGAGTCAATGGCTCCGACAGGAAGCAGACTGCCACCACCCTTTCCACAAGGTCGACCAAGCTGATCAAGGCATCATTCGGCTCGCTACAACTCATTTGCTCTGACTTCTTGTCTTCGCTCCCAAACACGTGTTTCCTGCAGCTTGTTGACACCTTATATAAGTTTTGCTCTCAAGACGATGACCTCAATGTCGCGCTCACTACGGTCACCTTTTTCTGGGCAATATCGGACTTCCTGTCTGAAAAGAGCAACTCTATGTCCATCACCGAAGACGTGATAGGTAGCGGAAAAGACGAAGCCTTGATTGCCCTCGCCTCACACCCCGAGAAGGATGGCTCCAGCTCGGCACTCTGGATGCTTCTACTGCTGAGATTGACCGCAGTGACGGCCGATCAACGGCTAGAACTCCGGAATAGCGCAATCCAAACACTGCTTCGCATCATACATGCCTACGGGAGCACTCTTGGGCCTCAGGCTTGGTCAATATGTACCAAGTATGTCATATTCAAGCTGTTGTCTTCGATTGAAGAGAGACTGCAAGCAGTGAGAGAAGATGGAGTTCAGGAAGACACGAGATCCGAGTGGAACGAGACAGCCGTGGTCATCGTGCAGGGTGTCTCAAACCTTCTTGCCAACTACTTGGAGGTCTTGACATCGTACCCGGCTTTCACACCTCTGTGGCAAGACCTCATTAACCATTATGCCGCACTGATTGACTTCAAAGCGCTTGACATCAACAGCGCGGCGTTCTCCAGTTTAGGAGACATTCTCTCCAAATGTGAAGAATCGCCCAAGTCGAGCTTCGATAAGAAGACTATCGACCTTGTCTGGGATCTTTGGTCTCGAGGGATCCCAGCGGGCGAACAGACGAGCGACGGGAGCTTCGATGACAGGCAGAAGTGCTTGATGTCTTGGGTCGAAGCCCTGCTGGAGCTTTATCGCCTTATTCAGGCTGATCTAAGCTTAGAAAGAGTGAAGCGGATGCTCGGCCTCTTACGAGACGCTATGCAACAGGCCCAACCTGGGTCCTACGCAAGCGATATTGAATACCTAACGCCGCTGCAGGGCCGCATCTTGGAGGTGTTCAAACTCGTGCGGACAGACATAGCCGGTGTCCCATCTGCCATGATCTCCCAGGTTGCAGACTTCGTCGCTCTCGCTTTCGACGAAGAAAGGGCACGTCAGCCTGCGACGTCAAAACGTACCTACATCGCCATGGCCAAGGAGAGCATGAACATTCTCCACCATCACGTTGTCTCCAATGCAACTGATGCGGACATCTACGTGAGCCGCGCCTTTTCGAATGCTCTGACGGCCCTCTCAAAACCGGTCATTCTAAAGTACGATTATCGGATCGTGACGAAGTCAGAGCAGCCATGGAAGATGGCGACGACCACTGTCTTGGCCTTACTGGAATCTACGCTGCCGCAAGTGAAGGCGGCCAAGATCTCGCAAGCCACGGTACAGGATATCTGGGATGTCATAGTCGAGATATCGAACGGCATCATCAAAGCCAATTACAACAACGCTTCTGCGAACGCAGACATTTCAGGGGACCAGGAATTCGACATTGCGTCTTTCCGCGCTCTCAAGGAGCTGATCATTCCACCGCTCGGTTCTGATTCAATATCTGACAAGACACGTCGTGCATACGCTGAAGGGCTATTCCGCACATCAATCATACACGCACCGGCGCCATCCGAGGCAGAGATAATTTTCGGGAGCAACCAGGATAGCGGGACCGAGGCCATGGATCAGGCATTGGCAGCGCTTTACAAGCCACGCAATGGACGCACAATCGACCCGCAGCCCACACTGCGGAAGGAGATGAGTTACGTCTGTCTGGATGAACTCTTCGATATTGTTTCAGCACACGACCCGAATGCTGCCGGCCCTGAGATTACCTTGCAGCCACCGACGCCCCGGTTTCCCCCTCCTGGTACCCCAGCTGCTGGGCCACTTGACCCGCTGAAATCGCCTGTGCCCGACACCACAGGCGGCGGCGGCAATCAAGACAGCCGCAGAAAAATTGCTGTGAAGGAGCCTTCGCACGAGCTACATGTGCGCCTGGCACGCACAGCAGCGCCGTACCTGATCCTTCGCTGTGCCTTGAGCCTGCGGACCTACGTGGCAGACCAGCCCCTACGCGGTCGAATGCCACAGCCGCTGTCGCAGAGGCAGGAATTGGAGCGGATCCTGCGATGCCTTATTGAGCTGCAGAGCGAGCCTGAAGCCATCCCTGGCTTCCCACAAATAAGTAGCGAGCGTGGCAGACACTTGTACAGCCTATACCCCTTGTTGGTCAAGGCGGCCATGGTCAATCCAGGGGATGACAAAGTTATTGGGCTGGTCACCACTTCTTTGGACGCTGTGGGGCGTGAGTTGGGCTTAGGTGTGTGAGAACAAAATGATCAAGTCTTCACTGCATGGGGTGTTAAAATGCGCAAGCAAAATCCACATCGAGCTGGAGAGCAACGCGTATAGATCTTGCTTCGCCAGCATCAAGAACGGAGGCCCCAGACCGCAAATGGATAGATTTAGTAGTATTAATCATCATGACCATCAAGGATATGGCTTTCCAGGTCTATACTGGGAATTGGCAGGCGAAGCGTGGCCGCGTGAGATAAAACCAAGCACGACACCAGTGAAGAAAGAAGACCAATCAACCTTTGCGTTGCCATCTGCTGGCCGCCCGGCCGCCTCTAGATCCTCATAGCTTCGACGGTCTTCCTTTAACTCCCTTCTGCTGCTGCTGATTCCGCCCGCCAGGGTGAGCCCCCTCCTCGCCCGGCGTGGGGACATTGCCACTCTGCTCTGCTTTGAGGCTGATAGGGTCACCCAGCTGTGAAGGGTTGGCGTCAGGGCCGTGTAGTTTCTTGGCTGCCTTTTCGCGAAGAGTCTCGCGACCACCCTGGCCGCCTCTATCCGGCCTGAATGGTGGTGTTGGTGACGACTGAGAACCGGCCTCGTCTGGCTTGGGGATGTTGTCGCTAACCTCAGCTTTGAGACTGATCGGGTCGCCCAACTGTGATGGGTTTGCGTTGGGGCCGTGGAGGGACTTTGCGGCCTTCTCGCGGAGTTTCTCCCCCTTGACGTTGCTGCTGGAGTTGTTACTATCGAGGTCGGACTCTGTTGGTGTGAGATCACGGAGTGGGTTTCTCCTGGATGCCATGGTTTAGAACGGGGAAGTGGAATATGGATAGTGGGGGTGGATATAAGACGGTTTCCAAGTGCCGCATGAGAAAATAAGACTGCAAACTTACAAGAAATTCGGGGTTGTATATAGGAGAGACTAACCTGAGTACTTATTCCAATTCTTGAGTGTTCCAACCTAGGCTCATTGTTCACCTCGCTGCTTCATTCTGGTCAGTGTAAGCAGAGTCAATGACCTCACAACGGGAGATAGGGCATCATGCAAATGCCATGTGAAGATGGCCCACCGGCTGCTAAGCACCTAGGAGGAGTAGTGGCTTGTGGCTTAAAACGCTGGGGAAGGCGCCATGCCCCCCAGCGGGGTTGGCTCCAGGGCTTAGTGCGTTTGGCACTCTGGCACAAGGACTGCGGCTCTGTTGCCCGTTACAATCCGTTCCGTTTGATTGGCGAAACGGAAGGAGAGTCCCATCGTCCGCCCGACGTCGGCTCACAAAGACCGTGCTACCTACCGTGCGGCAGGCAGAGCCCAGTTGACGTACCTGCTGCCATGACTGCCATCTATTATTACTCGGCTGAGGTGTAAGCTCTTTTTGGGACGGCAGGCGATCAGCGTCAGCTCAGAGCGCCATCCGACCGCAGTCGCATCAACCCCGAACCACCACCACAGAAGCTCCGCAACAGATGAAGCACCGGTGACAATGTCGATGCTCTCCATGCAGAGGGCCCTCGTGCCCACCATGCGGCAAGGCCTCGCCGCCCACACCACCACACCTGCACTCTCGGCCCGTGTGCTTGCATCCACGGCTGCGCGCGGCCTCGCCGCCACAACCAAGCTCCCCGGCTCCCCCTCCTCGGCACCACGAAGCTTCTCCCAGTCCGCGACACATCGCGCCCCCAACCCCTCGATATTAGGCATCTCTGGCCCGGGAGGCCCCGGGTTGACCACCTCGTACTTCCAGAAACCGTCCCTCCCCGCCAACACCATCATCCGCTTCGTCCCGCAGCAGACGGCATGGATCGTCGAGCGCATGGGGAAATTTAACCGCATCCTTGAGCCCGGTCTTGCTATCCTGGTGCCCTTTATCGACCGCATCGCCTACGTTAAGTCGCTCAAGGAGATCGCTATTGAGATCCCCAGCCAGAGCGCCATCACCGCCGACAATGTCACGCTTGACCTGGACGGTGTCTTGTACACCAGGGTCTTTGATGCTTACAAGGCCAGGTATGTCGACATCTGCTTTTGCACTTGCCTTGTCCTGGATTGGACAAGACAGCCATGCTGACACGATGACTCCGCAGCTACGGCGTCGAAGATGCCGAGTACGCTATTTCCCAGCTCGCCCAGACCACAATGCGAAGCGAGATCGGCCAGTTGACCCTCGACCACGTCCTCAAAGAGCGCGCCGCTCTCAACACAAACATTACTGCCGCGATCAACGAGGCTGCCCAGGCTTGGGGCGTCACATGTCTGCGCTACGAGATCCGTGATATCCACGCCCCCGCCGGCGTCGTCGAGGCCATGCACAGGCAGGTCACTGCCGAGCGCAGCAAGCGGGCCGAGATCCTCGAGTCCGAGGGTCAGCGCCAGAGCGCAATCAACATCGCCGAGGGTAAGAAGCAGAGTGTGATCCTGGCCTCTGAGGCGCTGCGCGCCGAGCAAATCAACCGCGCGAACGGAGAGAGCGAGGCTATCCTGCTCAAGGCCAAGGCCACGGCCGCAGGAATCGACGCGGTGTCCAAGAGTATCGCCCAGGGCCAGGATGCGGCGCAGGGTGCAGTCAGCCTGTCGGTCGCCGAGAAGTACGTCGATGCGTTCGGCAAGCTGGCCAAGGAGGGCACTGCAGTGGTGGTGCCGGGTAATGTCGGAGACATTGGCGGGATGATCGCCACGGCCCTCAGTGTATACGGCAAGGTCGGAGATGTGCAGGCCAAGGCCACGGCGAAGAAGGCGCTGGAGCAGAACAACGTCATCGAGCCCGAGTCCGACGCCGAGACTGTCTCAGCCCCCGTCTCTGACAAGGACAGCATCGTGGCCGACTTCGACAAGGCTGCGAGGAGATAGGATGAACTCAAAGCACGCTCGGAAGGAATAGAGTAGGGGTTTCGCGGCGTTCTCGAAGCCCAAATGCAGGGTACGAGAGGCGTGCAGCATGATTGATTCATCGGCAAAGGGTACATCTTAAGAACAAGTGGGAAGGACACGTTCGTACAAGGCCACCCCACCCTCCTTGTACAAAATCAGGTGAAAAGGAATGAGGAGGGGTTTTTCTACACTCAGCATGGATGGACAGAAAAGGCATTTCTTACAGCAGGCGGAAAGCAAAAGCACACGCGTAATTGCCGTGTTTGTATATGTACTTCTCAAAAGGAGCTAGGAGCATCGCGACTCAATGGTCTGTCTGGTGGACGCCCGGGGACGGGCTCCGCGAATCCCACGTCATATGAAAATATTCCTCATGCACGGTTTGTTTTGATTCGCTCATTTACCTCCGAAGAAGTTCAGTTGTAGATTCAGTGCGCCCGGGCATGGCAGAACAAGCCTAGTCACTTGAAGATATATCCCATCATCAGTCCCTGGGTTGCTGAGAAGATTTTACGGTGAGTCCAGTGGGGCTACTTCTGTGAAGACCAGCACTCCCTGTTGCAGTAGCAAGCTGAACTCTTGCGATGTGTGTATGCTGTTTGGAGTATATTAGCCACTCAGTTGTCTTTGTCTTGTGTCTCACATAGCACCACAATTTAAGGTTTATGCGCAAGCAAGTCAATTGAATTATCTTCCGAAGATCACTGTTGTATTATTTACAACTATGGATTACCATTAAATATAAACGACGTGAAAAGCCAACCACAACGCCAAGAAAATAACTTGTGAAGCGACATTCGAAACACCGATTCCCCAAACCGAGGTACAAGTTGCCCCCCACCAGCAAGTGAGCCTCGGTTACTCATACACGTAGCAAAATCTGCCCTCGGTGGTAGACATGAGCTCGCCCAGGGGCACAGTCTCCCAGTCGGCGACGTAGCCGAGGTTCTGCTCCGACAGGATGGTGCCGTTGCCGTAGGGCTCGTAGGCATTGTTCATTGTCAGCGGGCCGCGCAGGGCAGTGGACACGTTGGCGGCGCGGACATCAGGGTCCTGCATCTGCCACATCCACCAGACGCGGTCGATGTTGGCGTGGTGGGACCAGAAGGCTGGGTCGCCCGGGCTGGTGTAGACGTCGCGGCCTGGGTCGCCGCCCAGCGCGTAGTGGCCGCCGCCGTGGACGCCTAGCTCGGGCACGTCTGTGTAAGGGGGGTACGATCAGCGATGATTCTTGGATCCAAAAATCGAGAGGGGGGTTTTTACTTACCCTCTGGGCCCTGCATAACCGTCTCGAAGGTCCAAATGTCGTCAGAGTCCCGCAACAGCGACAGCACGCTCGAGGTGTTGGCGTAGCGCTGGAGCGCATAGTCTGTCAGGTCGCGCTTGAAGCAGCGTGGGTTGTATTCAAACTCCCATGCGGAGCTGTCGGAGCTGCCGTTGATAACCAGGAGGCCATCGGGCCCGAGGTTGACTGTCATGTTGGCGAATGGCCCGTTGGTCACACATCCGCCACCGGTACCGTGCGGTAGAACTGACAGGAGATAGATGTCAGTTTTTTTTGCCCGAATGTGATACTTTCGGCTATGGAGTGTGGGCGGCTAGACTTACCAACCTCTGCAGAGGTACCGTTGTTTGCCACGATGACATCCGAGTCCGTGTAGTTCAAAGGCGCACCAATTGATGTCGCGGAGCCATCAAACATCTCCGAGTTGGCAAACCCTTCCTCCGCTGTCTTTGTCCAGTCCCAGTAGGGAATGGAACCCGTGTAATTGCATTCGTTCCGCAAAGCCTGCTCCATCTCCCAGATGAACCAGCGGTGCCACCCGAGGAAGTTTGCCTAGTGAATGGTCAGTGTTGCTTCTCCCCGTGGTGAGGAATTTGGTCCATACAGTGGAGTGTATGGTCAAAGTCTGGTTGATATGCGTGACGATGAAGTCGTCATATCTCGTCTTTGCCCCCGGCGCCACGTCTGACGGGGTCTTGGCCGGCTTGTCCATTAAACAATTGAGTGCGTCGGTATATGCAATGCGCTCGTCACTGGTCAGATTCTCCCACAGCTTCCGCACAGTAACGTTCCCAGCGGTGCAGGTGGACGAATTCACAACTCGTGATTGGGCCACTTCGAGAGCATGAGACGCAAATTTGCCTTGTGTGGCACTGGCTGTATCGAAGGTAGTTGCTCTTGTATGTGCTGTTTTGAGAGGGCTGGCATCAGCGATGTTGGCCAGTCCGAAGAGGACGGCAGAATAAACGAAGGACTGGGCCTGCATGAGTTGCACCTTGACGTTTGAGTGAGGATACACTAAAAGACTGTGGTAGCCAGATAGAAGGCTATGAATTATATATATGAGGGATATGAATTGAAACTATCCAGCACGGTGAACAAGAAAGAATTCCATCAGCTCATTCTTATATCTCGTTCGTGAAAGAGACATGCTATTGAACAGTTCGCAATTACTGACATGCAACCCCAAAGACAACGCTCTCAGATATCACAACCATGTTCCAAAATGCAAGCCACGCGTTGTTATCCAGGAGTCAGGCATACAGTCGAGGCTGAATGACACTGATAGTGGACACCTACAAGCAGCATTCAAACGTGCCCAGGTGCCGTGTATAGAAATTCGTAATCGTCCTGTGGCTCGACGGTCAAATCCTACTCGCAAATCCCTGAAGGGTGACAATTCGAAGACTTTCCATGTCTTCTCAGACCCTGGGGTATATGCAGGTGCCCCAGTTGTCGTAAGCCATGGGAACGGGCGGGGTTCCCTCTTGACTCGTCCCATTACGACTCCCACGATTGGATCTGCATGTCGCCTTCCATATTCACATTCTTCTGGCTTAGCGACCGGGTTGTGCCTTGTGGGATCGAACTGTTTGGGTAAAAAATGTTTATCGAACCGCGACAGGCCGTCTGGCTTATTGAAAGGCTTGAATCTGAAGAAAAACCATTATCGGCCTGGGCACTTCTTCGCTCGCATCCTAGCAGTTTAGTTCGCAACTCCTCATTCACAAAATCAGGAGT
Source organism: Diaporthe longicolla (assembly GCA_000800745.1). NCBI lineage: Eukaryota > Fungi > Ascomycota > Sordariomycetes > Diaporthales > Diaporthaceae > Diaporthe > Diaporthe longicolla. Next base: position 325,173 of record JUJX01000017.1, on the reverse strand, counting down.
GTAGGAGGAAACAAGATAAGAACGAGATAAGAAGAGCAAAGGATAGACGAAAACTGATAGCCCAACAAGTCCCTGGCGGATGAGCGCGGGTCCTATCTTGGTGGCTAAGCAAGCACTTGAGGCGTGTACGTTCAAGTGTTGGGATGTTATTATGATAGGCACTGGCCTGTGCGCAATCTGATCGACTCCAAGGTAGCATGATGCCCCTGCTACCCCTGCTATACCCATGAACTGATATATAGGCACGTAAGCTTGATTCTTTGTACCCACTCCCAGTGCAAGTTGCGTAGGCGTCACTAGATCAGTGTGGAGGGCGAATCTCCGGGCCCCCAATCTTTCATTGCTAAGCCACTTGTTCATCTCGAAGATTGCAAGCATAAACAAAAACGAATTAGAGCCGTGGCCCGCACCGTCACCCGGCTTGGCAGGCACCTTTTTCAGTTGCCCGTGCTTCGAGAATGGTCCGTTCACCTCGCGAAATCCCATAGTATATCTCAACGTCTTCCATGACACTGAATAAGCCATTCGATCAATACTAGGGTGAGCGTAGTACACAAGAAGACACAACACTGTTGAGACTCAAAAGAATAGGGTTATGAGCACATCATTCGACAGAAAGCATGGCAGCCCACATCTTCGAGACTTTTCTCTGCGTGCCGCTGAAGCGGAGCCATGGGCGTCAGCTCCGACAGCTCCGAGCTCTATTCCGAGCACCCTCTCGGAGCCCCCATCATCAAAAGCAGGCAGTCTGTTTGGCTCCAAGTTCTGCAAGATGTGCCACCTTTTGTCTCCTTGCGAAATTTTCTCAAGGCAAGCCCCTCACCTTCTCACGGATTGAAACACCACCCAGAGTATCCAAGCTGTAGAGGAGCCTGAATAGTTTCCGCGACTCTTCAGGTTTCGATGAACAAGAATATTTACTGTGACTCGTCCACTCGAGCGAGCTCACGATCTCACTGGCACTGTGCGGATACACGGCAGCTATAGCTCTGACGCGAGCAAGGAGCTCATACCAACATCAGCATGGCCATCACACCCAAGCGACTTGCCGCGGAGCTCGGCCTCCTGACAATCGCCAGCGCCCCTCGTGACGTGCTCCTCATATACCTCACACGCTTCCTCCGAATGTCCGCCTATGGCTGCGCTTCGCTCATACTGGCGCTCTTCTTCGCGTCCCTCGATATATCCGAGGCGCGCATCGGCCTCTTCATGACGCTCACCCTCCTCGGCGACGTGGCGCTGTCGCTCGGGCTGACTCTCATTGCTGACGCCGCAGGGCGCCGCCGGATCCTTCTCCTAGGCTGCGTCGGCATGGTCCTCGCGGGCGCGGCATTTGCTGCCTCCAGCAACTACTGGCTGCTCCTGCTAGCCGCTGTGGTGGGTGTCATCTCCGTCTCGGGAAACGAGATCGGACCATTTCGCGCCGTCGAAGAGAGTGTTCTCGCGGGCCTGGTCGGGGAGGATGGGCGGAGTGATGTCTTTGCATGGTATGTCGTCGTTGGCACGCTCGGCAGCGCGGCGGGGACAGCTGGGGCGGGACAGTTGGTGGAAGGGCTGAAGGGTCGGGGTTGGACGGAGCTTCAGGCTTTCCGCGCTGCGTTCTGCTTGTATGGGGCGGTGGGCGTGGTCAAGGCAATAGTCACATCGCTCCTGAGCCCTAGATGTGAGGTCGACCGGGACACGAACGCGTACCAACCGCTGGGAGCGAAGCAGAGCAGGCCTACTGTGGCCACCGACGAGGCAGAAGATGACTGTGATGATGGACCGGCACAGTCGAGCGTGGAAGAACGACCCGAGCCTCAGCCAAAGCCGAAGATGGGCTTCGCACAACTGTCAAACAAAACACGGTGGACGCTCCTGCGACTATGCGCCCTCTTCGCGGTCGACTCTCTGGCTTCCGGTATGGCCGCAAATTCTCTAATCAACTTCTACATGGACCGCAAGTTCCACATGCCCAAGAGCACGCTGGGAGAGATCATGTCGGTGGTCTGGGTCATGGCCAGCATTGGCAACGTGTTTGCATCTGCCATATCGAAACGCATCGGGTTGGTCAAGACCATGGTGTTCACCCATCTCCCCTCTGCCATCTTCCTAGCGCTCTTCCCTGCGCCAAGTGTCGTCTGGCTCACCGTGGTACTCCTTGTCGCGAGGGGGACCTTGGCGAGTATGGACCAAGCACCACGGTCGGCATTCTTGAGCAAGGTTGTAGCAGCAGAAGAGAGGACCGCGGTGATGGGTATCGTGAATGTGGTCAAGACGCTGAGTCAGAGTGGCGGTCCTACGGTCACGGGCATTTTGGCCGGATCTGATCGGTTCTGGATTGCTTTTGTGGTGGCAGGGTCCATGAAGGCATCCTATGACCTGGGCTTATTGACCTTCTTCTTAAAGGTCGAGAAGCAGGCCCAGGCAGGAAGACAAGAGGAGGGGAGAGACTTGCGCGTGGAAGAGTATCAGACTGAGGAGCTTGACGATGCGTTTGAATTGGATAGCAATGACGGGGAATCTTCTGGAGACAGCACGCCGAGGAAGGGAAAGGCTATTTAGCTGATAGTTTTCAATAATCATTGACAAACGAGAGTACTATATTACTACATATGTACCTTCGCCCTCACAAATTGATTGGAGTCCCTTCCCTTGAACTATCCAGAGACATGATCAATAAGCACTGGACAAGTATACCACAGTGGTTGTATAATGAACTTATCACTCGCGTAAAGAGATGAGATCATGGCATCACTCGGAGGGTGCATCCATGCCAGCTCGTCTACATATCCTCCACCGTCATTGTGGTCTTCAATGAGGATTATCTCCGGGGCAATGGCTATGCTACAGTATGAGGAGGATGATGATCTAGCTGTGTCATGTGTTGCTTTTGCAACGCTGGGTCTTTGAGCGTTCACCACTGTTTGAAGGGACCGTACGCCTTCGGGATGTATACGGATTAAGAGTGCAACCTCCTAGCTGTGTCAAGGTTGTTGGAAAATACCACCCTCGTGCCCTGGAAGCGTATTAATAGGAATAACAGGTTGCAATTTATTATTGCATTCTTTCCCGGCTTGACTGGATCAAGTTTCGAGGTGGTGTGTATCCGCGATGGACTCGGACCGGGAGGAACAGTAGAGTTGGCTGCTTGACAGTCTCTTCCGCGTGCTCGTTGCCACACTAGCTGCGCCTCCTTGCCTACGAAGCAGAGTGACAGCATATGTGTTGCTTGGCTTCGGATATTCTGTTGGTGAGGGAGTTTGGGCTGTTAGTGGCTCACACCCCTGCATAGGTGCATAGGGAGATCTTAGCCGTGTGAACCTAATCTCTTGTTCGTATCACTTATCTCTTATTCGTATTCTCATGCGATAAGCCGGAACCTCTCATGTTCGATTGAATAAGGCTGACACCCGCAACAGTGGGGAATTTCGAACTGCCGGACAGCGCATGGAATAGCGAGGATGATTCTCGCCTTAGCACACGAAAGAAGAAGAAAAAGTTAGGAGCCGGGTCTACTCGAATGCAGTCGGATGGGTCTGAGACGTCCAGGTGGCGTGGTTAGAGAGAGCATGAGCTGGGGCCGGCACATTGAGGGCCCTGATTGGCTGTACGCCACTGATTAAAGTGGGGATCAAATAATTACTACACGTTAGCTAGCAGACCGCCATCGCAGAATTGCCATTCCCATTACGGGCGGGCCGCCGACCTTGGAATTTCTGTTATTATTTGGTTCGACCCATTTCTTACCTTCGACCCCCCTTTACGCTCATTGTCGAACTTGTGGCAGTCTGCCAGTCCATCGTGCCATCGCTGAGTTCGCGACACCGACTCTTAACTCATTTCGACCCTGTGCACTTTCTCAACATCTGCGCGCTGTCATGGGGCTCCTCGAAGAGGTAGCAGGGCCGCTGTCCCAACGGTTCAGCGAGCTGGGCACGGCATCTCAGGTCGGCGTCGTTGCCGTCACTGTTGTCGTCCTCTCTGTTGTCCTCAATGTCTTGAACCAATTGATGTTCAAGAACCCCAACGAGCCTCCTGTCGTCTTCCACTGGCTGCCCTTGATCGGCAGCACCGTCACCTATGGCATGGACCCCCCACGCTTCTTCAAGGAGAACAGCAAGAAGGTCAGCCAACTCCAGCCAGCCACCATCTGTATTCTTGCAATCCGCTGACTTGATGCGCCTGCAGCACGGCGATGTTTTCACCTTCATCCTCCTCGGCAAGAAGACCACCGTATACGTCGGGCCCCAGGGCAACGAGTTCATCCTCAACGGGAAGCAGAAGGACGTCAACGCGGAGGAGATCTACAATAACCTGACAGGTCCTGTTTTCGGCAAAGATGTCGTCTACGATTGCCCCAACGCCAAGCTCATGGAGCAGAAGAGGGTGAGTCGATACTTCGGGGGGCGTCACACGTGGGAATGGACTCCGCTGACAATGACAAATCACAGCTCATCAAGAACGTCCTCACGACCGAGGCCTTCAGGAGCTACGTTCCTCTGATCACCAACGAGGTCCTGAATTACTTCGAGCGCAACCCCGATTTCCAGGCCCAGTCCGGCACCGTCAACATCCCTCCCAAGATGGCGCAGCTTACAATCTTCACTGCTTCTCACGCCCTTCAGGGCAAGGCCGTCCGCGACCAGTTCGACGAGTCCCTGGCTGACCTGTACCACGACCTGGACATGGGCTTCACCCCCATCAACTTCATGCTGCACTGGGCCCCTCTGCCCCAAAACGCAAGGCGCGATCATGCCCAGAGGACTGTTGCCAAGATCTACACCGACACGATCAAGGCACGACGACAGAGCGGCGAGAAGGGTGCAGACGACATCATGTACCACCTCATGAACTCTTCTTACAAGGACGGAACCCCCGTCCCCGACCACGAGATCGCCCACATGATGATCGCCCTGCTGATGGCCGGCCAGCACTCCTCGTCCTCTACCAGCTCGTGGATCATGTGCCGCCTCGCCTCGCGACCTGACATCATGGAAGACCTGTACCAGGAGCAGATCCGCGAGCTTGGTTCCATCGACAAGCCACTCGAGTACGAGGACCTCGCCAAGCTGACGCTCAATGCCAACGTCATCAGGGAGACCCTGAGAATGCACGCACCCATCCACTCCATCATGCGAAAGGTCAAGTCGCCGATGCCTGTCCCCGGAACCAAGTTTGTCATTCCTACCAGCCACACCCTCTTGGCCGCACCTGGCGTGTCAGGTAACGATGAGGCGTACTTCCCTGAGCCCGAGACGTGGGAGCCCCACCGATGGGAGAAGGCTCACCCTCTCGCGCCGCTCCAGTCTGTGAAGAGCGATGACGACGAGGAGAAGGTCGATTATGGTTACGGTCTGATCAGCAAGGGTGCCTCGTCGCCCTACCTTCCCTTTGGCGCTGGCAGGCATCGGTGCATCGGTGAGCAGTTTGCGTATCTGCAGCTGCAAACCATCGTGGCCAACGTCACACGACTGTTCAAGTTCAGGAATGTGGACGGCTCGACCGGCAAGACGGTAGGCACCGACTATGCCTCGCTCTTCTCGCGACCCCTGGAGCCGGCTCCCATCTACTGGGAGAAGCGGTAAACAAATTATTAGATCTACTGTTCTTTTTGAATCAGATTCGTTATGACTGTACATAAGGGTTTGGTGACACAGGTAGACTCTGGGGCTGGCCGATGCAGGCTTCAAGTGGGAAAGACGGCGGAGCCAAGCCGCCCGCTATGATAGAGCGATGATTGTGCAGCAAGACACTGTGCGAGAACATCAGGTAATCTTAATAATGAACGAATACAAACAAGATCCACAGGAACACGATTGTTCGAAGCAACTTATTCGAGCACCAACAGTCCTTTAGTAGATGAGATCCGGTGGCCGATGGTTCCGAGGTCCACGGGCACGGAGAAGCAACCGCGTTTACCGTCTTTGAGGAAGGTTTCGATTAACTCTGATAGAACGGGTACTTTGACATTGTTACTAGTACCAGGCGACACTGTTTTTCCTGATGAAAGAGGAAGGAGCATCCGGGCCTTCAGCTGCAGCACCGACAAACAAGCTTTCTGACAACGGGCTCGGGCTCCTGATCTGCGGTTCCATCATTTTGTTTCTCGCTCGGACACCACCAAATCCGGGCATGAAACCCCCAGCGCAGCCCAGAACGGTTTCAATTTCGACCTTACCGAGCACTCCAGGCAGGGGCAATTGCGCTCAGGGGCATCTCGTTCTTGTTTTTGATAGGGATGTGCTGACGAGGCGACGATCCACTGCACTTGAAGCAACTGAGTGGCATTGGCCTGCTCAATGACGCAGATGGGGCAGGCTTGCTAGAGCCACTCGCCGACAAAGCACCTGATCCCCAACATCGTCATTAACACAGCTCGTCTCACCCAACACGCAGAACCCACAAACCTTGAGCCTACGGCCACCTCATGTGATGAACCGGAACTATTGCCCCAAAGTAAAATACTAGGTTTCAACAATGGCCGACAAACAAAAAGGTCCCCTCCTCCGCCTGGCAGGCCTCAAGTCCGCACAGCTCCCCCCCGCGACGGCCTCGCCCGAGGAGCTGACCCCATTCATAACGTCCCTCCTCAACGAATCAGTCCCCTTCATCGACACCGCCGCCCCCCGGGCCGCAGACTTCACCGACCCCGCGGTCCCCGCCCCTCCCGCTTCCAACACGCTCTGGAAGTCCAAGGGCACCAAGACCCACCCAGACTCCACGGCCAAGATCGGCCTCAGCGAGCGGGTCGTCCCCGTCGACGGCGGCGGTGACGAGACCTGGGCGTGCCGGCGCAGCGTTCACGCTGACGAGGCCACCAAGGGCACGGCGAGCTGGGCCGAGTTTGCGGACTGCATCCGCGACAGGCACGCCGAGACGGAGGACGCCTTCACGCCGACGGTCCTGGCGCACCGGGAGGCCGTCTCTTGGGATGGCGCCAAGGGGGTGGCGGCCGTCGAGGTCGGCGGTGTCGTCTGGGGCCGGTTCAGCTTCGCCCTGGTCGAGATGAAGCACAAGATCCCGCCGCCGCTGAAGCCGCGCGTTTTCCCAGTGCTGCAGCTCGTCGCGTGGGCTGTGCCTCCCCCCGGTGCTGATGGCGCGGAGAAGGACGAGTTCGTGGTCGTCTCGGTGACGGTGTCTGACCTTGCGACCGGTTCGTTGAAAGAACACGCCGCGCTGTCCGTGGAAAAGGGCGTCGTGGTCGGGGCGTATGTCAGCGTGGAGAGGGTGAGGAGACTACCCGGCCAGGGGGAGGATAAGGGCAAGATCGAGTGGATCATGGCTACTGCCAGCGACGCGAAGGGCATCCTGCCCTTGTTCCTGCAGACCAAGGCGATTCCGGGCCAGATTGCGAAGGATGTGGGTATGTTCTTGGGCTGGATTAACAAGGAGAGGGCGAAAAAGGGTTGAATGGCCGCGGGCTGGTGCACCTGGGGCTGGTGGTTGAGACTGGTTGGAAGTGTGTGGGATGTGACAGCTGTCAGTGGCTGGTGCGAGCAGTGGCTTGGTAATGGTTCACGGATGTCCGGCTCGGATGGCATGCTTCAAATGTTGAGCGGTGCAGTCAACGGCGTAATGTTAATAATAGTGGCTGAAACAGGCACGAGGGAGAGTGCATCATGATCCGTACAGATGAAAAGCTAAATTGACCGTTGTGGGCATGCTCATGTACCTGGTCTGACACGTTTATATAGTTCGCGTACAAATCGGGCCGAACACCAACATTGCAGCCATTAACCGTCAATTCCATAAAACCTCCTTCTGCATTTGCGAGACATATCGACAACCAGTAGAAAGCTGGAGTCGTGACTCTCGGCCTCGTCGATAAGTTTTCATCAGGCTGACGATGCGAAGGGGCACGTACCTCCGGGGACTTACGCCTTTCTCTGTGCGCTACTGCTGCCATGGTTTCACTCCACGATACTAGTATCAACTTGTCGAACCGCCGGACTGATGTGACAGATGTATTGGGGTCAACAAGGAAGAAATCTATCATGGATCTAATGAGCTCTGATGTCGAGGTCTGTTTAGCCCGGCCTGCTGATCTCTTTCCGCTGTTGATCTGGCCGCTCCAGGGCTGCTACAACAGAGAAAGTATGAAAACATCTTTGCGGATCCTCATACACCAAATAAGTGTCTCCATATCCATAAAATCTGTCCAGGGTCGATTAAGAGACTTGATGGCTTGGACGTTCTCCTCATTCTCAGTGTTTTTGCCCATGTTGTAGCAACCGTACCAATCTTATGAATACCTCGTTTCCAGGAGGAGGCTGATGATGAGTTGAGTCTACAGGTCGGCACCAATTCCGATACCCAGACTCTACGATACTATTCCATGCCTGTCTTTTATCAAGTCGATGTGTCGCGTTTTACAAGCCCTTTTCTTGTGTCTATCCAGGCGATTTATTGGTATATCATCTCACAGTCTTGGGCATCCATGTCTCTTATGTTTTGGCTCCGATTGGGTTGGGCGTGAGCGACGCATAGGTGGCGTTTCCAGGTGAGAGTTGGCGACTCTAGGAAGCAATTTGAAGTGTTGGACGAGCTCTATCCCTGTCTCGTGCATGCTGGAGGCTGTTTGTTCACCTCGACTCTGGCCGTTTGAAAGATGACGTGGACAAGGAGGAAGATGCTTCATTCTCATGGACTCGGCGGCAATTTACAGTGGTAGGTTGAACATCTGACACGATTGACAAAATAAGGCTGAAGAAGTAACCCGGATGAACGATGTACTTGCCCTAAGAGGCAAGTAGATGAAGGTTTGGGCGGTGGAGGTGCAGAGAGCTTAGAGGGCTGGACCGTGGGGGCGGACCTGAAACCCTGGGGTCCGTCGTGCACCGGTCGACCTCTGAGGACGATTGAAGCTCTATTACTGGCGACCCAGGCGGCCGGAGTGTCTGGAGAGCTCCGAGTCCGTTTGACGGCCGGTCAGCTGACCAGGAATTCCGTGTCGATGGATGGCACATGCCCGCCAATCGGCACCCGCTGCGGGCCTTTGAAGGGTTCTGTAGCATCGAGGCGGCGATCACAAGCCAGGCCGTGCCTGGGCAGTCGACAAAAGTCGCCGAGGATATCTTGATGGGCACCTGCAAGTTCCCCCGCCCCTGGATGTGTCCATCCATCTGTCTATCCGGTCTTTTCCAAGGGAGATCTGTCCCTTGAGTGCGTCTCGTCTCTGAGTTGATCTTGGCCCCGCCCCCGTCAAGTTGAGACCAGGCACACTGAGACCAGGCACACTGTCAGAAGCTGGCCCAGCCCTGCCCCACGCGCGCGAGCATTTCCGCTTTAAGCCATCGTTTCGATTGGGCGTTGCAATGCCACGCACGAGATCGAAACGGCAACCTGTTCGCGTTACATGTGTCTGTGTACTGTAGGGAGTAATCCATCCGATCAAGAGGCGTAGCCCGCCAATGTTTCAACCCCGTCGGCCAATCCAACACGAGCCCGTTGAGATGCCATCCTGCCCGCTGGAGACGGCACTCGGACTGCCGCCCTGTCGCCCTGCCGCCCTGCCGCCCTGCCCATCATTGCTCCGTCTCCATCTTTTTTTTCCCCCTGCTTTGGTTTAGCGCTTCTTGTCTGGCTTCTTGACCACTCTGGGGGGGGGGGCACGTCATGAACTTGATATGGGCCGGCCTGTCCCCCTTCCTTGACGCTGGGCCCAATTGCACGTCCTCTCGACGGCATCTGCTCCAAACTCTCCCACCGAAGTCTCATCAAGTCCTTGTTCCCACGTGCGAACCCGGCCAGTCCTTACACCAGACTTTCCTTTCTCGAACAGAGCCGACTTCTCTGGAATCTCCGACCGCCCCCATACCCACCCCAGACAGCCAATCCTTGCATGTTTGGATCGCACCGCATCATCCAAGTAGGAATAACCCCCGACGCGTACTTCGATGCCTGAGAGCTGTAGGGGGTCACTTTCTCAGCACAAACATTCCATGAGAATTCTGGAATCTTGCTCTTGGTATTTAGTTCCACAGTCCTGTCCAGGCTGGGCTTGTTGTGCGACTCACCACCAACCGTGAGGCCGGCCTCTGCACATAGATCAACCACGGAATAACCCATAAGCTTACGCACAGCGGGTCCCACAACGCGCGATGGATCTGCCGTGGAAACGTGTGACGGCGGTTGCTGCCGTCGCCGCCTACGCCGCAACCTCGTTGCTCAAACAGGAATGGTCACGATCCGCCTTCGCCACATACTTCGCCGTCAGCTGGTTGCTGGGCTTCCTATCTTGGGGGTTCTGGACCGTCATCCTCTATCCCAAGTTCTTCTCGCCTCTCCTTGGCCTGCCTGAGCCACACAATCCATCATTCATCAATGGCCAATACTCAAAGATTCGCGAGCTTGCCACTGGTGTGCCCATGCTGGAATGGTAAGTAAAACTGGCCTGACTTACACTCCGTGTTTGCCATACAACGGGCGCTGACAGCATATCAGGGTCAACACTGTGCCCAATAATGGCGTAATTCGCTACCTTGGCCTGCTCAACCAGGAGCGGCTCCTGCTCACCTCGCCCAAGGCCCTTGCTGAGGTGCTCGTCACCAAGAACTACGACTTCACCAAGCCAGGCATGGTGAGATTCTCCATCGGCCGCATCCTGGGCATTGGCGTCCTGCTGGCAGAGGGCGACGAGCACAAGTTCCAGCGCAAGAACCTCATGCCCGCCTTTGCCTTCCGCCACACCAAGGACCTGTACCCCGTCTTCTGGGAGAAAGCGCGCGAGGGGGTCAGGGCCATGACGGAGCAGATCCTCGTGGACGCGGCCAAGGAGCCCGCCTCCCCTGCCTCTCAGGACCCGGACAAGGCGGCCGGTGAGAAGGCGGCCGGTGCCAAGGCGGCCATCCTCGAGGTCGGAGGGTGGGCGTCGCGCATCACGCTCGACATCATCGGCATCGCGGGGCTCGGCAGGGACTTTGGCGCCATTGCCGACCCGACCAACAAGCTGTTCCAGACGTACAACCACCTCTTCAAGCCGTCGCGCCAGGCCCGGTTCCTGGCGACCCTGGGGCTCATCCTGCCCGCGTGGTTCGTGACGCGGCTGCCCGTGCGGCGCAACGAGGACGTGCAGGAGGCGGCCAAGGTGATCCGCTCCGTGTGCTTCGACCTGATCCGCGAGAAGAAGGAGAAGCTGGCGCGCAAGGAGCTCACCGACGTCGACATCCTGTCGGTGGCGCTCGAGAGCGGCGGCTTCAGCGAGGACAACCTGGTCGACCAGCTCATGACCTTCCTTGCCGCGGGCCACGAGACCACCGCCAGCAGCATGACCTGGGCCATCTACATGCTGTGCCTGCACCCGGGCGTGCAGTCCCGCCTGCGCGAGGAGGTCCGGAGCCGCCTGCCCTCCATCGACGACGCCGGCGTCAGCGTCTCCAGCCTCGACGTCGACCACATGCCATACCTCAACGCGGTGTGCTCAGAGGTCCTGCGATACTCTGCCCCCGTCCCGATGACCCTGCGTGAGGCCGCCGTAGACACCACCATCCAGGGCCACCGCGTTCCCAAGGGTACCCGCATCGTCATGGCGCCCGCGGCTACTAACAAGGATACCTCTCTCTGGGGCCCCGATGCAACAAAATTCAACCCGGACCGGTGGCTGCCCAAGCATGACGGGGACAAGAGCGCGGCCTCGGGTGGATCAAGCAGTAACTACGCCTTCAGTGTGTACACTCCTTATCTTCAGCATTATACGTACTATAATCACTAACACGTTGAAAAGTGACCTTCTTGCACGGCCCTAGGAGCTGCATTGGTATGAACTTCGCTAGGGCCGAGTTCGCGTGCCTCCTGGCGGCGTGGGTGGGCCGAATGGAGTTTGAGCTGAGAGACAAGGCCGAGATGGATGAGAAGAATATGGAGATCAAGGCGGGCGTCACGTCCAGGCCGGCAAAGGGGTTGTGGGTGAAGGCCAAGGTGCTCGATGGGTGGTGAGCAGATTGGGGGGCTACTGGGCTGGCTGCCTCGTGTTGGAGGAATGTATATATGCACAAACAATAATAATGGTACTATTTGGCGTTCATTACATTGGCAATTGGTTCCGCTTCCTGGACATGAGATGATTGGCAGGGTGACTCCAGATTGTATTGGTATTCGAAGGATCGAGGAACCCGAATGTCGACGTAAGCTGGGTGGTCTTGCCAGGCATTTGACAATAGTATGGCTCCAGAACCAAAACCTCGTAGCTAGCACTCACACTTCGCCTGAAGTGTAACTTACTGAGCTTCCCAAAGCGGACAACCCGAGGCCGTCGAAGGTACTAGGACGAGGGAGCAACTGACGCGCCATAAAGCTCAGCTCTGGTCCTTCTTGTAACGGTCTGGGCCCCATTGATAGGGCACAATGTCTTCAAAGTGAGTGAGAACAGCTACAGTAGGTCCATGATAACGGTGAGAAGCCATGTGTGAGGGGGAGTGGTCCCAGTCCGTATACTACCGGGAATGTATGCAAAGCTTGGCTTGACCGTCTCGTCTGTTATGCACATGTTGATGGCCCGGCAATCACGATCAGTGTTTCATCATCAGCTGCGATATACGACAGCTCATTCCAGGGCATGAATGCCCCGGTATGAGTGAAAAGTGTCTCAGCAAGTCTGCCGCAATGATCGAGCGTAGTCTGTCTACACAGCCTCCGCAAGACCTCGATAATCGGCATCAAGGCTTTGGCGTCCCCAGGCCGACGACTCAGTTCACCATGACTTGGAGGGGGCCAGTCTCATCACGTCCGTAGCATCGTATCGAACTGCTGGCCTGCGCTTGGTCCCTTTCCGGATGGTGATCAAGTCATGTGCCCTTGAGCCCCTTAGGCAAGCGACTCCCGGGCTATAGCTGCTATCGAGCTTCCATAAACGGGGCTTCCTCCAGTCTATTGAGCAGACCTCGAGATCGGCGCCCGCCTCCACCAGCCTCTCATCTCTCCTGGGAATGGGACATGCCGTCGGGAGGGAGATGAGTCTTCGGGACTATCGCTTCAGAGCAAGTCACATACTCATGAGAGGGGGGGGGCTAGCCAGGCGAATCCTCCTCGCCCCTCACTCTCACGCCAGTCTCAGCACCAAATATTCCAACGAACATCCCTTACAGTGCCCTCATTCATGCGTATCGATACCTCAACCCGCGGTGGTGTGGAGTGGGTAGGGGGATTGGGGGGGGGGATAACCCAGAGGAAGGAAGATAGAGCTGAGGGGAGGGCACCGTGCGCGTCATCTGAACGAGTGTTTGCATCGACATCCCTCCTTCGCTCTCCCGCTCAGATCGCCCACGGTCCAGACACATGAAACGAGAGCCGAACAGGGAACAAGACGAGGGCTGTGCGCGGAAACTACCGCCCCTCATAACCCATCAAGTCTGCCGGGCTTGACAGGTGTGCTAGTTCAACTTCTGTTATTAGCGCCCCAGCTAGTTTGACGTGCGGGAGAGTAGGAGGAGCAGCACAGGAGGGAGGGCTATAATTGACATGGCGGCCGGTCTACGCTATAGCACGGGGGAGGAGGCACCTCGGAGGAGAGAAGGGGGGATCTGTGCGCAGGGCCGTCGGCCGGGTTGTTGTTCTTTCGTAGCTAGCTAAGTAGCAGTAGCAGTAGCAGTGCGGGTGCGGGCAGGTAAGGGGAGTTGTGCGTTTGGGTACCCAAGTTGCAGTGTGTTTGGTGTGATTGACAAGACATGGTTTGACGGACGGGACCTTAGTCAAGCACCAACCAGACAGACGGGAATCGTGCTGAGCTGAGGTTGCTTCTTCCCGTTCCGTTGCCTCTCTCCCTTCTCCCCCCACCGTCGTCGCTGCACTCAATCCCAGAAGCCTCGTGCGGGATCGACCAACCGAGCCGCCCTCGAACTGCATGGAACTAACTGCATGGTAATCTTATCGCGGGACGGGAGGGGGGGAGGGGAGGAGGGGCAAATCACCCAGGACTTTCTCATCATCTCTCTCGGATCCCTCGATTCGCTTCGACGGGTGAGCCAAACCAATGCAGGATGAGAGGTGAGCGATGAAGGTTTCGCGGGGATCAAGGCCGGCCCAGGAAATGCGGGCGGCCGCACGAACGATCGATCATGATTTTTGCTGCGCTGGTCCAATTACAATCCGGTTCTGTGTCGACAAGGCGAAGTGTCGGTAAAGTTAGCTTGTATCAAAGCATATATCCAAGCCGTCGTAAGGTTTTGACCGACAACAACTTGACGTTCCTCGAGGCCGGGCTGCATCGGTGAGGTGGGAACACCCCAGTCGCTTGACCTGCTCTGCTTGGGTTCGATGGTTTCTTGGGTCCGACCGGTGCGCAATAGACGCCATAATTGACAGAGTGGCCGTAGCAGGTTGAGCTGGGTCAAGACCTGACTTAGTGGGCTCGATTGTCCCGAGTGCCTGGGATAGCCCGTCGTTATGAACAGGAGCTGTTAGCGTAGCCGCATTGCTGTTGGTTCCTGGTCCAACTACACGCATTGGGATTTAGTAGCTTTCATATGTTCCAAGGTTGTTACGTGAAGCGACATCGATTCGCAAGAGGACACACTAGAGAACGCGGCCAAAGCGCGGCATTTGAGAAAAGAGGATTGTTCATTGAACCTCGCTGTCTGCGAAGGGCATTCGAGGTTTGACTCGAGGTTTGACCCAAAAAAAACATAGCAGTGCAGTGTCCCTGTCTAGTAGTTGCCCAACTCCAGCCGTTATCATGATGCAGTGAATAAAACAGAAATATACCGAACAAGCTTGCAGTGTCCCTGCAACACAGAAGAGAAAAAGCAGGCCTCTGCCGTAGGCTCACCATGTGCCATGTAGTTTCGCCCTGGTCCTTGTCCCCCTATTCTGCAGGCCGACCTTGTCCCTGTTTAACAGACTTCGCCATCGTAAGCTCACACTGCTCTGGTCCTTCCCGGGTAGGTTGCGTACACAGTCATCCCACACCTCGTTCGACAGGTCCATATTCTTGACCTTCTCAAGCACCACCTCGACCAGCTTGTGGTCGTCTTCTAGGCTCCACTGGTCGCCGCTCTCGCCGACCTCGATGTTGGTACCCGCTGTGGCATCCTTCTCGAATGCGTCTGGGGCTCCGAGCTTGTGGAAATCTTCCTTGGTGAGTCCGCGCGGGACGTCGGGTGGTGCGATCCGCTGCCTCTTGGGCGTTGACGGGGCGGCTCGTTGTGATGATGACGACGATGATGATGTTTCGGAGTATCCCTTAAATACAAACAAGCCGGGCTCTCGCTTAGTCTCGTTGTTCATGTCAAAGATATTGACGTTCTCCTTGCCGAAATGCTCGTCACTGCTGGGACGGTCCTCGTCGTCGCGGCCCATATCGTCGTCATCGTCACGTCTCCTCTTGTTCGCACCCCTGGGCGGTGCGCGCTTCTTGATCCTGTATCGCAGTAGGGGTTCGCTCTGTGCCAGCGAGGAAGAGGGACCGGGTGATGGCTCAGCCTTGCGACGGCGAAGGCGAGGTTTGCTTAGAGGGCTAGGCGCGTTGGCAAGTGGCGGTGAAGGGAGGTGGGTATTTGAATCTGGGATGGGCTCGTTGGGAATTGGTGACGAGAGCATGGTGTGAAGGTTGCGGCAGGAGTTGATGAGGTTTCCGATTGCGGTCTGGGTGGAGAGCTGGGGAGGGCTGGAGGGTGGCGAGATGAAGAGAGCAGACTGCAGTCGCGGATGCGACGGGTCGCAGGACAGCGCCGACGGTAGTAGCATTTTCGATGGTGCGCGCAGTGTTGTGATGAGTCGCAATGGATAGATCTCTATTTGGAGTACTGGGATTGCAAGCTGTGAAAGCGAGTGGGAGGGCTATGGGCGAGTGCGACAGGTTTGCGACAGGATGCGATGGAGTCAACACAACAACAATGCGAATGCGCCGGGGGCAACGAGGATGCGCGGCGGATACGAGGGTCGGAACTGTTGGTGGGAGCAATCGCAAGGTCTTTGGAGCAGTTTCGCGATCAAATTGGGTCGAAATCGGTCGTCGGGAGGGGAGAGTATGGGGGATCAAAGTCGGTGTGGTATGTGGTGGTGAGGCGGCGAAACGGGCGGCGAAGCAGGAAAAAGAGACTTGAGATGACAAGAGGGCGGGAGCGCAGGAGGCTAAAGGGGAATAAGTCGCCTGTAATAAGGGTCAGACCCAGGCATGGCCCAGTTGACTCGGTTACCCAGAGTACGTACTGGCCACGACTGGGGGAGGCCAGATGGGGGCCGGTCCACTTGGGCGCAGGTGCTGTTGTACCTCTGGACTCCCAAGTGGGGCGCGGGACGCTCGACAGGGGGTCGGGGGCTCAGACCTTGACCTTGCCCTTGTCCCTGTCTCAAGGTACCCGAGCCGGTTCAAGGTACACGGGCGAGCCATTGCGATACCTGAAATCCCTCGTCTGCTCTCGCTCTCAGTCTCTCGCCCCCCCCCCTGCTGCCACCCAAGGCCCTGAGTCCGAGTCTCATCAGGCAGTGGGAACTGCCGCCCCAAGCCTCTTATTATCCTGCAGGTCCTGATGCAGCCACGTCAAGTACCTGACACCGTCCTGTGCCTTGCTCACCTTGTGCCTCACCCCCTCCCCTCGTACCCTGCCCTGGACAGCAATCCAGCCGTCTTTCGAATCGAGAGGGGCAGATGCATTCCCATCATGCAGCTCTACATCTGCAGGTTATCTACAGTGCTTACCATCCGTTCAACTTGCCGTCACACCTAGGCATGTATGTACCCACAAACATACATGTGTGTGGTGTAGGTGAGGGGAAACCGGACGACAACAGTCGGTCTGTGGTTGGTGTCACTGACCCTCTCACCAGTGACCACCCCAAGAGCCAGCCCACTTGCACACCTCTCTCCCTCTCTCTGTCAGGCATGTCCGTCATGTCCGTCAGGTCTGTCTACTTTCGTACTGCCTTCTGCCACCCTCCAGCAGATTTCGGAACATGGAGAGAGGCGAGCCTTACCGCTTAGGGGACGCTGATGCCCTCCTTGCCGGATGGCCAGAGGGCACATCCCTTCTCTCGAGTCAATCTTGCCTGGCTAGTTAAGCTCGATGGCTCTAGTCAAGCTAGTCTCATCAGAGAGTGAGTCTGACGGTCTCGCCTGCTCCCGTGGCCCTTCGCCCTTGACAGCCGGGCCCGCTGACTTGGGTACCGTGCTGTGGACTGTACTGTTCTGGCCCATGACAGTGGCCGTGCGAAGGGTGTTCCCGAATGCACTCGCACGGGTCTGATGTACACCATGTGTGTCGAGATACCCTCGCAACTCGGTGGGCCGTTGAAATATGCCAGAGATTAACAACAGACGAACCCAGGAAACCGTGAAATTGGTGTGTCCTTGCGATGCTTGCATTCATCTCCTCGGGGCACGAGTTTACAATCTCGATTCTTGCCATCCAACCAAGACAGGCAACCAGCATGCGTCCAGCCCGACCAGCCCGCCTGTCCCCGTGTCGACAGTTGGACAACGCCATCAACAGCCTGTCCACCGATGCGATCGCGCATTTGTCGATCGCACCAGGCCTTGGGGACGGCTGTCACTACATCATACCCTCCAGGCTCCTCTGCACTTCCATGCAACAGCCCTGGGATAAATCCGGCCGTTCGGGCAAGACAGATGTGAGCCGCCGACAGGCTACGGCGCAACCACCCTTGCCCGAGGCTACAGGGTGCCGTCTTGTCGTTGCTTTGAATCCACAGCTCAATCCTCGTCGTCCCCTTCTTCCACCATCGCGATCAATGATGCTCATCGCCGGGTGACGTACATGAAGTACATGAAGCCTTGGGATTAATGCGCCCATGACGTTGTCTGCTACTGCACTGTGCTTGTGAGTAGTTGATGCTGGCGATGCGTCGGTTGGTTTGGTCGCCTTCCAGGTCTGGCCTGCACGGCGTGTAAGTCAGTCCTAGGTGGAACCGGCGTTTGGCAGTTAAACTCTTCCTGGGCCCCGGGGGATTTGCACAGCGCCGCAGCTGGGCGTCTGACTCCATCGTGGAGCGCCCCGGATACCGCAACCCGTTTCTTCGATTCCCCTCTCCTGCAACCACTTCCGCTTCTGCGATGCTTCTGTTACATCCGCCCCTGCAGACTGTGTGTCCCCGGCTTCTTCTCCGCCCCCTCTTCTTCCTCCTCCTCCTCCTGCAGTTTCCCAGCCATCCACAATTTCATTCCCAGCCATGTCTTTGACTGCCAGAGAGGGGTTTGTCGTAAGCAATTCGGAGGATTTCATGTCCTACCATGCACAGGGGCAAGCGAAGTCATGGGGATGTCATTTGGCTTCGCCAGTGCTAGAGAAGGTTGTCTACTACGGTGAACACCATCTAATCACGGTACGGCATGGGTAGACAGATTCATGCCATTGGTTCCTCGCCGGCCATGTGATTGTTGGCATCCGCAACGGAGCGTGTCATCGTGGAGTGCATGACCACCAGTTGATGGCATGATGGAGCACTGCCTCGAGACAGAGACAGCCTACTAGAATCATTTTATGCGCCATGTGCGCCTGACGCACAAATCAGCATCGTGTGGCATGGGCTCACATAGCAATGATAGCCTACAGTGTCATGTCACCGGGGGGTGGGCAGCACCAGAGAAGCGAGAGAAGCACGGAACGAGGGGGGGGGAAGGAGGGG
>JUJX01000017.1:255804-306599 GCA_000800745.1 Diaporthe longicolla | reverse complement strand
GAGGGCGTGCGATGCCGAAGCTTGGACGCAAGCAGCAGCTCGACGCGTCTTGGGGAAAGACGCGTCTCCGCCGGGTGGATACGCGTAGCGGGAAATTGACTCGCCGATTGACCAATCATCTTATACCAAGTTTGATTGACTTTCTGCAGCGCGGCCCATTTGCGAATGGAGTGTCAGGCCCCTCTAAGGCTTCGGAACCAGTCGATGTGACACTGCCAGATCTCATCGAGGCTCCACGGTTCCAGCATGCACGCCTTATCCCTGGCACACGCGCTAGGAGCTCACCGCCCGAAAGATCCGGACCCGTCTCTCAGGTTCCCACCGAACCTCTTCGTCCAGACGTTTCCCCTGAGGAGTCACCGGATCCCCTTTTTGGATCCCCAGAGACCCAGACGTAGCGTGGGCATGCGACATGCGGGCCCGTCGTGCTTCCATGATGCAAAAGGTCACTTTTGCATCACCTCCTTGGCACACACAGGCGAGCGCGGGCGGGAGGGGCGGTGAGAATTAAACCTCGATGCAGCGCATTCGGTCGCCTCGATGCAGCGCCAAACCAGCAAACCACCCTGCCCTGCCTGCCTGCCCCGCCAGCCTGCACATTAACTTAGTATTACACGGGAACCAGCCAAATGGCACATACCTCGGCCGCGACTTTCAGGACCCTGCCAAGGCACCCTGACACCCTGAATCTGTTAGGGCCCGACTTGTGCCCTGCCTTTCGCCTCCTCCAAGGTCAGGGGCTTCTCAACGGGTCGCGAGTGTTGAGTCGTTGCAGTAATCATAAGTAGGCGCCACGAGAAGAGCTGTCACGGGCAGGCCAACTACCTAGATACTTAGTGTAGGATACAATGCGATCCCCGGCAGCACCGACAAATGGTCGGCTATCGAACACCCACGGGCACGAACGTGCAGACCTCTTGATTTGCCCCGAGATTCCAGGGACCGTGTTCAAGGCCGTCATGATGGCCCGAAACCTGTCCATCTACATTCGGCGAGCATGGTCAGCATCCCCTGCCCTCGACTTTTCCCTGCCCGCTCGTGTCTATCTTGATCACCCAAATTTATGCCATGCCCGTCATCAAACTCTCCTCCCAGACCGTTGCAGTGATCCATAAATCTCATCTGGCCAAGAGAAGCAAGCGCACAGGCGTGGGTGGATAGGTCGCGAAGAAGGACCCTTTGGAAGTTTCATTCTCCTCCAGGACTGGCCCCTGCCCTCCATTTCATTTTGGGCACCTGTATCCCCGTTGGCCGGGGACCTTCTTTTTTCTCTTCGCGGCCCGGCCCCGAGTGAGGTCGTCATGCGCCTGGGATCACCTTCATGCAGGCCTGCGCGCGCGCGTTTGGCCATCCTGCGCGCTCCCGCCACCACCAAACTCCCCCGCCGTGCCAGCTATTGAAAGCTTGGATGAATTCACCAATGCAAGAGCTCGCTGCCCAATTCGCACGTTGCAGCAACACTACTCGAGCAAGGTAACAACACCGGCGCCAATTCAGGTCCGGTGCGCCCAGGTCGCCCAGCGGCGGCCGGCTAGGGGCATATACCAGCCACCTCCCACCCCCCGGAGCTTGGATCCCTGGACCCTTTGGGAAGCTTCAGGAACTTCGAGGGTCCTCAGGGTCGCCCGGGAACTAAGGCTAGCCTGCAACACCAGACCGGCTAGACTAAGGGTCCAGAGCAAGGAATTCGTTGCCTTGGTAAATTGCTTCATTGAACGGCAGGCAGGCCCCGGGACCTTCAGATTTTCCAGGTTTCCTAGTCATGGCCTAGTCATGGAGGGACTTTCTGCTCCGGAGTCCAACGTGTATCATCGACTTCGCGACCCTTTTCCGCCTTTCGCCTTTTGGCTGGGCAGGAAACCAGACAGTGGTTTGCATTGCAAAACGGGTCTTTCTCGGGTTGTGTGCCCATGACTCGGCTGGAAAGGCAGATCCTGGGCTTGTCTGCTGCCCAACTACATGCCACGGACGAGGCTGAGCTGAGTTGTTCTCAGCAAGTCAGTAAGCAATGCCCCGGTAGTCAGCCAGCTGTTATTCGGCGGGTCATTGCTTGTCAGCATATACTCGTACACTCGGTTGCTTTCAGGTGATTTGGTGAAGTATGTATGAAAGAGGCAAGCGTGTGAGCCACTGATCCTCGTCTTGAAGCAGATTTTAGCTGGTTCTGCTCCCTCAATAACCCCGGGTGATTGTACAAAACATTCATGACCTCACGCACGACTAGCCTTAGAGCTGAAGACAGTACATTCCAATATATGAGTGCACTACCCAATTATTTACATTCCCTTAGTTCCTGACAACTAACCCATTGCTTCCAAAGAAGTCACACTTCGCCCCCACGTCAGGATCTTGCTCAGAAGTAATGCTAGCATATGTCACGGCCAAGTTCGTGAATCCAACGCTCTCACCCTCGGCGGCAGTGCCGTTGCCGCCACTGACATAACTCGGCCAGAACGGCGCTCGAGCATCCCTCAACGGATTCGGGTCATGAGTCACCGCGAAACTGATCCAGTACGCCGTCATGATCTCGGCCAGGGTCCGGTTGTTCGCTCCTGACCAGTCAACGTCTGTATTCTGCAGGAAGGGTCCAGTCGCGCCGTGGAGCTGGGATCCCGCGTCAAAGGTGAGCTTAAAGACGGCGGACGCGTTGCGGTTCACATCGACGGCGCGGGACGCCATTTGATAGGTTGGACAGTTGATGATGAAATCCCCAAACCAGGTCTGGCGCTGGAAGAAGGATGAGTTGTAGTCCGAGCGAGGATAGAGCTGGTAGAGCCGCGAGAAGAATGCTGGTCCGGCATACGGGAAGAGATCCATGGCGTCCATGACCTGCTCGCCCTGGGTCGTTTCTGACGCGTTGCTGAAGATGACGCCTTCGTATGCGTTATGATCGACGAGGAGCGGAACGTCGTAAAAGTGGCCGGCCTTGAAAGCTTGGTCAGGCAACTCGCGTACGAACTCCCCATCAACTACCGGGCCGTAATAGAACGACCCATAGCCTGTAGCACCCGGCCACGACGCATTCTGGACAGCCTGCCCGACAGTTCCAAGAGCCTCAGGTGACAGTTCACGTAAACACTGCACGGACGAGCAATCGGCCAAGCGCAGCGCCTCGGAGAACTGTATGTCTTGCTGGGAATCGTTCAGCAATGGCTGCCACCAA
This sequence comes from Diaporthe longicolla, assembly GCA_000800745.1. Lineage (NCBI taxonomy): Eukaryota > Fungi > Ascomycota > Sordariomycetes > Diaporthales > Diaporthaceae > Diaporthe > Diaporthe longicolla. The sequence goes on along the minus strand of JUJX01000017.1, from coordinate 303,436 downwards.
GGGTACTCGGCGATGGCGGCTGAGAAGGGCGGCTCATCGTATGCGTTGCCTGCGGTAAGTTGGTATGCGACCGAGCCTCCACCGGCAGACGGGCCCCACTGATACGCAGTTGTCAGCTGTGAACTTGGACACATCTTCGACACGAGGAGATGAAACGTACTATCGTCACTCTCGAGGGGTCTCCGCCGAAAGCCCCAATGTTTCTCGAAACCCATTCCAAGGCAGCACGTTGGTCGAGCAGTCCCGCATTGCGCACGCCGTCGTTTGCGATTTGGCTTCCTCCGAGGAAGCCGTGGATGCCCAGGCGATACTGGATACCCACCCAGATGACACTGCCGTTCGAAGCGTGCACCATGGCATCGCCGGGGGCGGTCTGCGCGCTGCCGACAGTGTATCCTCCGCCATGGATTGACACAATTACTGGCAAGGAGCCAGACTGGGGATTTCTGGGTACCAGCACGTCGAGTACCAGGCAGTCCTCAGATTGAGGTGCTCCAACTGAGCTCTGTATCGATCAATTTTAGCATCCAGCAACACGTCAGAAACATGGAAAGGAACGTACATCAAACCAACTGCCGCCCATCCCGAGCAGCAGGCTTTCTGGCACGCTTTGGTAGCAGAAGGGCGCAATCTGTGTGGCATTCAAGGTCGCCAGACCGAAATCGTTGGTCTCTTCGATAGGACGTGGTTTCTGCCACCTCAGGGCTCCGACCGGCGGCTGGGCATAGTGTATGCCTCTGTAGTATGTGATGCCGGATGTATCGTTGTTGTAACCCATATAAGAAGCATATCCCAGGTCGACGACGGGGGCTCCAGAAGGAACTGAAGAAACCGGCTGGGTTGCCTGTCCGCTGGCTAAAGCAGCAAGACCGGCAGCCACGCTGAGCAAGGCCGAGATCGTCATATTGCCAGTTTTGCACGTTCTTGTCTATCTATAGTAATGCGAGGGGAAGCGGTTGCAAGATAGGCCAGCCATTACGGGCTGCAGCGGCATTAAAGTACTTTTCTCCAGCAACTAATTCTATCACGACAAGGGCGTCATCCGAGCATACCGGTGGATTGCAGGTGTGGTGATGGTCCATAAGCGGGTCAACGGAATGGAATAGAAGCAGTACCTGGTCTATCTCTGCTGCCCTTATTTCTTTTGATTTATCATCGCAAGGCTCCAGTGCATTCAGAGTAAGCTGCCTCTCGGACCGGACGAACGCGTCTGGGCCGAGCACCCATTTCAACAATTGAGTGGGTCGCTGCTAGGTGGTCCATGTAAACACAACTACAGCACAGGCCGTAGACTTCGCACCAGCCGTCATAACTGTGAGAATGTGCAATGTAGCTTTACACGTATTTGGGAGGCCGTATATCATGGATGCCAAGCTAGGCCCGTTCTACAAATAGAGTTTGGCCCGGTTGAAGCGTGCGCGAGGAGGATATGGTGCTAACCGCATCAGCCTCCTGATTTATAAGCAGCTGATCTGGGAGATTGGATGAACGCTGTCTGTGAAAAACGAAGTGATGCCCCCCCCCCGATAAAATTCGCACCTACACACGTACCACCTAAATTTCTCCAACCCTTTTTTTAACAGTAATTTCTTAATAACTTTATTACCTCTCTATTTAAAATTATATAAAAAAATATATTTAAAGTCCTTATAAAAGTCTCTATAAGATATAATTTTTAAAATATTTATTTTTAAAGGTTTTAAATTTTACTAATAAAAGTATAACTTTTAAAAAATAAATATTTAAAAAATACTATCTTATAGAGACTTTTATAAGGATTTTAAAAATATTTTTTATATAATTCTAGTTAAAAGAATAAACGAGTTATAAAGAAAAGACTACTTAAAGGAAGAATTTAAGAAATTTAGGTGGCATGTACGTAGGTGTAATTTTACCGGGGGGGGGGGGCATCACTTCGTTTTTCCCAGACAGCGGATTGCAGGGACTAAATTTGGGGCATTTGTAAAGTGAGATAGTCTAGCTTGCATAGCTACAGACGTCACCGAGTCAGGGGCTCGGTGTGATAGACGTGCTAAAACTTCCCATTCACCCGGTGTGCTGCTATTCAGATTGTGGCGCTTAGAAAGCAACAGCACATAAACACCGATCGGGCTTAACATCTCAGGAGTGGTCATGTACACGTATCTGAGGTGAAGAGCAGCCTCGCCAAAATTTTGATTCGGCTTTTCCGGAGGACCATGAGCACCCTGAGCACATTTGTTACTTGGCTGTGCCCAAGTTCATCACCTGGGCATCTGACACTATATGCTCTTGACATGACTGTCATATTTATGTGCCGAGTGGTACGAAAATACCTCGAAACCAGGGCAAGAACGTTCTTCATCACTTAAATCAGTCAGAGAAAGTAAAGTCAGATTTGTTGTCACGATGTCTTCTATTATTTCGGCTGGAATAAATGGACTTCAGTTTTAGAGTCATTATTCTGGACATGGCAGTAAGCCACAGGGCGGGCTCATGAGACGGTCTTTGCGCAGTTGTCTCGTTCACTATTGATTTGTAAGAGAATATCAATGCCAACTTGCTCAAATTCTCGAATCAATGTGACCGAGCTCTTGTTGGTGTTCGGTCACAACGAAAGTTCAATTTGCTCATAGCTTACTATGCCTCTTAACCTGTCTGGGCAGTGTCTTGTGTCCCCCAGCTTTACTATGGGAACAGTCAAGGAGACCTTTTGGGTTGCCACCAATTGGCAAGCGTGGCATGTCGATCCATCTGATGTCCTTCAAACGAATCAAACCGACTGAGGTTGTTTGTCCACAAGTCTTCATCCCTCAGATCAATATATGGTCATTGATACGTGTGAAACTGGTAGGCAGGGCAACCTAGATTGATCCGCAGTGACTGTTGGTCTATCCATCTGATCCCAACTGCAGCCGTTTGCCCCTGTCAGTGTGCATATGGGTTCTGATTGCAAACATCAGAACGGCCTCGAATCCATCTGAACTGTCAGTTGGCAGGTCACCAGACGGGATGACGAGTGAGGTTCTAGAAAGACGACGGAACATGGTGAAATGTATGAGATTATGTATAACGATTCTTTGCTAGTCACGACAGCTTCAGCGAGGAAGCTGCTGTAGATGGGAATAAAAAGCCTCTGTCCTCTTTCTTTTGCATCTACATCTCTTTCTTGCAACCTCCTTTCCTCAACAAGTTCATAGTAGCCCAAATGTGCATGTTGGTGAGTTGCCCTCTGGTTTTGTATATCCACACTCAACAACACCAGGATTCTTGCACCCTGTGGCCTGCTCCCACTCCCTCCTACCTTTCAGTTGTCGCCAGAGGCACATTCACCATGATTGTATAGCTGACCTACAAAAGTTTGCAGCCTGGTGTCACTTCACATTTTCACCTGATCTTAGGTCAGTCACAACTTGGGTCTGTCGGCCCTCAACCACTCTAGTGACCTGGGAATGACATACCAAGTTCATTGGCATTAAAAGTTGACATTGACATTGACATCGACATCGTCAACATCAACAACGACGTCGACAGTGATACTGACCAATTGCATACTGCTCTGGTCTCCTCAACATACCTGTGCGGAAAGTCTCGCCTTGCTTCCCTTTCCTTCTGGGATGGACACACACCCCCTGCCCATTCCTTTCATTCTTGTGGTGCTTGGGCAGTCACGGTAAACTACTCAACTCGTGCTTTGGCAAAGTCTGACACCTTCCCCTCCAGAGAGGCCCGCAAACTGAAAGACCTTCGCCCTCCGACCATCTATTCTTGCAAACAGCCTCCTTTCCTTAGAACACAATGGCTCCTCACACGAGATTCAAGCTTGCAGTCATCAGGACCATGCGGTGTGACTTTTGCAATAAGAGCAATGTTGATGGCCTTCAAGAGTGCGTCGACTGCAACATGCATATCTGCCGCGGCTGCGTCGAAACGGGAAAGCTGAACAACGACGCAAAACACCGTATGGAGCAAAATGTCATCAACAACCTGGACTGGAAAAAGGTCCCTCGCGCTCGACATGCAACACACCGCAGGACAAGCTCCGGCAGCGAGCCAAACTCTTCCCCTCCCGCCGTTTCCTCAAATCAGGAGCGACGTCAGGCTAAAGTTGAGAGACGTCAACAACAACAGTCAGATCACGACAACGGAACATATCACGAGTCCGGTCCTCAATTTCGGAACATTCGCCCGAGGCCCCCGCAAAATATGGATATGTTCTATGGCGGTGGATTCAACATACCCGTCGGCAATCATGGGCACACCGGCGGCGTTCACGGCCATGGAAATTTTCAGTTCGGTCCAGCCCGTCCTGGCTTGCCTCCGGGATACAACCCATCGTTTCCAGCTCATACGATGCCGCCTGGTATGCTACCGTTTGTTCCTGGCCAGCCAGGTCAGCCAAGCCAGCCTCCCAACCAAGGGGGACTAATCATGCCTATGGGACCGATGTTCGGTCATTATTTCACTGTTAATCCTGGACTGCCTGCTCGCGGTGATCCTCGACTCAACACACCACCTGGCCCACAGTTTACTCACAGCAATTATCCGGTCCCCAATAACTTTGGAGGTTTCCAAGGGGGTCAACCCATGGCATTCTCGCCTGCCCCTACGCCCCCTGGCTTTGCTGGCCCGGGTTTTCACCAACATGCTCCCCAGCCGCCTGGAGTGTACAACGAGAGAGGATATGTCCCGCAAGGCAACATGCCCCCTGGTCAGCCTGTGCCTGGTCCTTTTCCCTTTACTGGCCAACCATATGGCGCAAACTCCTCCTCATACGCCCCTCAACCACCACTTCAGCAACAGGGTCACCCTCGTGGGCAGGCAGGCGAGCCTCCGACACAGGGCGCGCAAGTCCCTTCTTTCGCGGAACTGGCTCAAGAGTTCCACGCTCGTCACCCAACGCCTCATGGGCACGCGGAGCAGTCCGATAACTGGTCGAATAACGAGCAGAAGCCGAAAGAGCACAGGCCATGGGAGCGCGGACAGTTTTCCCCCCTCCAAGAAGAACCATTCAAAGCACCCGACACCACACGGCAGCCATGGGCGGGGGCACCCCCGGCATGGGAGCTCTCACGCAATGGGCCGTATCGGAACCAAGCTCTGACAGACTCGCAGAGAGAGGGGGCCCAATTTCAGCAGCAACCACAGACGCAGCGAGACTTCCAGCCCGTGGTCGAGCAACCACAGCGGCAGGTACGGGAACAACAAGAGACTCAACCGGCGGCGCAAGAGAAGGTCCAGGCAGCAAAACAAGGGCAAAAGGAAGACGAGGAGAGAAAAGAGCAGCCGGAAGGGCAGCAAGCGAAGACATATGCCGGTCTTCCCATCCCAGAGAGTGTTGTCGTCACTAGACTTCCTCCCATCATCTCCTCCCACATCGACACTTCTCATGTAACGCTACCGCCTATAATCAGTCCGCTCGTCACTGCCCCAAGCGTCCTGGAGGACCAGACGCCCAATCCAGCCCGGACCCCGCCGCTGCCTATCCTCGAGCCAGATCCCAACGCTCAGCTATCCCAACTACAGCTCGGCGAGCCCTACGCCACCACCCCGAGCGTTGTAGGCCATGCGCAGCGGCCCTTCGGGATCCCAGCACTCACGCGTGACCTATTCGCGGGACGTCCCAACCACTACGACGAGACAACAACCCGTTGGGTCCAGCTGGCACGCGCACGACGGCCCAGCCCGGACGACGACTATGATGACGACAGCGATAGCGATGATACCGTAAGCGAGACCGGCGGTGGCGAGGGCAAGGGCAGAGAGCCTGCTTACGCCGGACCCCCTTCAGAAAAGATGCCCGGCAGAGGCAGGAAGCGCAACTTCTCACAAGCCTCATCGGCGGTGGACTCGACCCTCTCGGCCGAGCTGGACCAGCCATATACCCCCGCGGCCACCACCACTGCCGTGACGCCCTGCACGGAGGCGCTGCGGCGCAACCTACGAGACGACGCGACTATCGCAAGCGTGCGGCGCGAGGACGGTGAGCGTGCCGCCCTCAACATGGCCGCTGCGGCTAACACGCTGCAGGGGGGCGGCCGCGGCCTGGGCGGTGTCGCGGATTCTCAGGTCGTCGCTAACGACCGGGAGATCCGGCGGCGCCAGGAGGCTGTCGACAAGCAATCCTCACGCCGTCGACCTGCCTCGGTCGTGGTGCTCAAGGAGGTGAGGAAAGTGCATCAGCCGGGTGACGATGGTGTAGGGGGCAGGGGAAGTGGAAGTGGAAGTGGAAGTGGTGGCTCGGCTCGAGGCCATGCTACCTGACGAGGTTTTAGCTCCCCTCCGGCCATTCATCTGTCGAATTGGGTGCGTCAAAAGTGATTTTCTTTTTTGGTTTGTTTTGGCGTTAGGGAAAAATGTTGCTGGGGTGTCACGGCGGCGACTCTGTGTTTGTACGATGAAGGCATGAAGATGCATGGCCGAGTGTGATGGTGGCAGGGTCCAAATTGTTTTCATGGTGGCCAAGAGGACCGTTTGGAGAGATTTCATTCGAGATCTGGTCTTGTTCCGTGTCGCGATACCCAATAATGCAGCTGCTCCATTTATTTTTGATATTGCGCAGAGAGCTCCAAAGATCACTCTGCTCATCGTCATCGCAACGTGTGCCACATGTGCTGAGGCGTCGTGGCCAAAATTTCTGCAAATCATCACTATGTCGAGACTGGTGGTTCGTCGCGACGCTCATCCTCGCCGCTTGGTAACAATCTCTGCTCCTCGTCCTCCATTGCGTTCTGAGGAGCCGAGTCTTTGACACTCACTTGAGCCAGCGCAATAGTTGTGAGGCCACAGAGGGCAAGAGCCAATAAATAAGGCAAACCTTTTCCAACACCATCCAGCCTCATACTGAGCTTCAGAATTGCCGCAATGGCAGGACCTGCCAAGAGAATCGCCAAGGTATCCATGATTGCCAGTGCAGTGAACACTGTGCCAATCATATCTACGTCGACGAGAGAGCTGACGAGGGACCGTGCAAAAGACTGGAAACCGGTTCCCAGTGTATAGATTACAATACCTGCAAGAGCATGTTAGACATGGCCGTTGACAACCTCGGTCACTTTCATCATTCAGAATTATGGACCTACCGACAAAGACAAAGTCGAGCTTCGGCGCAAAGGCCAAAACGGCAAAAGATATAGCAAGGAGCAAGACACTCAGCTGGGAAAGGTAAAGGTCTTTGATACGAGGCAAGAGTCCGATCTGGCTGACCAGTGTTGTGTCGAGGAGGGGAAGGATGATGCCATATGCCAGCATTTGTCCAAAGGCCTGGAAAGAGAACAAATAACTGGCCTATAGATCGATAGGACTTCCAGTCAGCATCATAATCGTTGCAAAATGTACCCAGTGATGTGAATCATTTGCACATGACAGAGTTGAAAGGGAGGTATTTACCTTGGCAAGCGAAACCGAATATCGCGCTGAGACATAACGCAATAGGACCGTGAGGGACTGCTGTGCGAAGTCTGTTGAGAAGAAACCAGCCATGAGAAACACCAGGTTTCGATGATGTAGGACAAAGCCCAGTGTCGATAATGTGTGTCTGGTAGCCGCCTCGAGCCGCCTCTTGATGCCAAACTCGAACTTGCTGCCCCGAGACTGTGGAGTCTCCTCGGCTCCTGTTGTGACAGGACCGCAATACCCACTCTCATCTTGTGAGTCTGCGGTGGCAGCCACGAGTCTAGTCTCAGGCATGAAGAATGTAAGCCATACAGCGAGCAGAAGGCATACAAACCCAATGATGATAGGTGCCCAGAGACTTTTGTCCATTATGTAGGCGCCCAGCGGTGGGGCAAGCATCTCTCCAACGATTGTCACGCCTTGAGCGTAGAAAAATGCTTTGGAACTAGAGCATATCGCACATCAGCATCCGCCAGGCAACACAAGCCGGGGACAAAAGAAACCGCCGTACCGGAAGGACTCAAGTGACGCATCAGTGAGGATCATCATAGCTGCTGCGTTGAATACTGTCCCGCCTCCACCGATGAAGTAAAACGCAGACGACAGCCATGTCCACCGCGGATCAATCTGACTCCAGCCTAAAAGTATTGTCAGTGAAGTGGTATTAATAAGCGCTAGATGAGTGGAAACATGCTCATCATTACACAGCCCGCACACACATACATATCAAAAGGATCCAGGCTGCACCGAGTGCCTGTCCAACCAGCGAGAGCATCAGAACAGGCTTGCGCCCCTTTCCGTCCGCCATCGCACCGTAGTACATAGCCATGACAAGGCCCGGGATCCCGTCGAAGAACAGCTGCCACCCAAATAGCTCGTTGACCGTGTCCTGGACGGCTGGGTCCTTGCAAGACTCCTCATCCGGCTGATCACCGCTGCCAAAATAGCGCCGGCAAGCGATATCTTCGAAGAGGCGCGTCTGCGGCGCTATCGAGACCATTACTCCAAAAGCCTGGAAGAACAGCATTGCCCAGATGAGCGCGATGGGTTTCCAAAGTGTTGCATGGGTAGAAGACATTTTTGGTACTCGGATTGTAATGGAGATGTCTTGAACTACCTAGGTCTGAAGGGGATAGTCAAGTGGCCAACCATGCTTTGGAGTAGAACAGAAAACAAGAGACATGTGTAGGGATATCAAACACTGAAGATTCTGTAGTCCGGCAGTCATTGCAACATGGGTTGACGTTGTTGGGACCCACTCAGCGGCGGTTGTAGTCTCAAAATGGCATGTGCAAAGCTTAGCAGCATGTGGGTCGCCCCGTTGGCGCACCCAGCCTACTGCTTGCCCCTTTGCTTTCCCTGTAGGGCGACCTGCATGAACAGGGGCAGCACCCGAGAGCTGCCAAAAGAATGGGTCCACAGGACAGTGTGTCGTAGGTGTGTGGATGGAATCTCACATGGCAGCGGCAAGCAGAACCACAACTTGGAGTATTTTATACTGTTGTTCCGGCTTAATAGAGGAACTCAAAGAATATAAATAGTACATATTATATATGTAATCGTTCCACATCATCAGGGTCGGCAAGGCTATAGACAACAAACCAAACAATGCTTGCTATCTTCCGCCCTTTCAATCTTGATCATTCAAGCCAACACCAATGTTTTCTCAAATCCCCGATTACACTAGGTGGTTCAGTATCAGGCCAGGAAAGGTGTACCGCACAGAGGGGTGATTTCCTTCAGTATCCAAGCCTGACATCAATAAACCAAACATCACCTCAGGCTGGGCAGGAAGGTAATAAGCACTTCACCTAAAAGGATCATCGGGTCTGGCATGCAGTCGCAGCAGCAGCTCTGTTTACTCTTAAACTACCATATTCCCAATGGGGAGCTTTACAAACTTGGCGGAACTCAACGAGCACGTTTTATTTGATAGGATCTCAGAGAGAGGGCTCGAACCGGAATAACATTACGGTCGAGATCTTGGCCTGTTCACCCAGAGCAAGAGCAACACGAGGAGGGAGCAAGGGCATTCTGCCATCCAACGACCAAGGTTTCCAGGTTGAGTTCAAGTACTCCGAGACTGCAGAATGCATGGCATTGCTTCGAAGACGGGGAGAAGGTCAACATGACGGATGTAGCTAAGAGAAATCTGGTTACACCTAAAGCCTTGCATGAACCAAGTACATCTCGGCACTCATCCGCACTTAGACTTTGAAGAGACATCTTTGAAGCTCTTCCCCGTCTTCTCCTCTGATAGACCCTGGGGAAACCGCAGTGCCAACCACGCCTCCGTGGCTGCTCGAGCCTAGCCCAGATTACTCCCTGAATGATGGAAAACATGAAGAAGGTCATGGTCACAATCGTGCCATCTTGAAGCAGATGCCACTTCCAACCACGATTCGTACCTGCACCAAGTCCATATTCAAGATGATGAGTAGGGGCCAGCGGGTGTTTCTGGGATCATAGTCAAATATGGCTCCTCGTCCTGAAGTCGCCCCAAACTTCCCCTCCTCTCCTCTCGTCTTCATTTCACTTCTACTCCGGGCAGCCATCACCACAACTCTGGATGCACACTTGTGCCCACCCTCCAACTTCCGATTCACAAAACACCTTTTCACAAGCCCCTTGCTTCCGTCTCCTCAAATTCGTCTTCATCTTCATCTTCATCTCCGACTGGTTTCCAGTCCGACGCTAGACACTTATCAGGTCTCCAGTGCTTTCAGGACTTCGAGGGGCAACACGGGCTTAGTACCCTCAAGCCGGCTGCGGCTGCGATTGGGTAACCGCAATCGCTGCCACCTACATGCTTCGAGTACTGTATTGACATTTTATTGTTATTGGCCCTTTTAATTTTTATTTTTTTTTGAGCGCTGGGTCTTGAGCGCTCACCACTGTATGAAGGCACCACGTACATTTTATATGTATGGGGGATTGGAAACGCAACCGCTACGTGCTTCGAGCGCATGTCATCATTGACCGTGTTCTGCCCCCAGGTATGAATGATTGACAAATTTCTGTTTCTGACATGTGAAGTGAGGGTGATCCCGATCGCTTGGGTGATGAGTTGCACTTGCACCAGTTGATCTTGTTTCGAACATGATGCGCATATAGTCGTCAGCTAAGGCTGACACATGGTACTTTTTCCAGCGCCAGCGCAGATCAGCCTCATCCTGGATCTCGGCATACTGGTAATACGACTTGTCTCGCACAAAACGGTGCCTTCGATCTCAGCATCACTGGCTGCAGGGCAATGCTGTGGAGTTTATGTGCACGGGAGCGGGGTTTTCTCTCTCTCTTCTTTCTCTCTTGTGAATCCCGGGGGAGGGGGGCCGGGGGGCGGGGGGGCACATGAGAGGGCAGGCTCGGAACATTTGTGTTGATCGAGTGGACCATGTGACTTGCCGTTCAAGCCTTGAAATAGCATTCTCAATCACAGAAATCACAATCTCTGTCTGATCACTATTCGAGCATAGTGTGTGCATCCTTTTGAACGTGTAGACACACAGCGGCGCGATACCTCAGGCTGTGATGGCCCCGGGCATCAGGAGAGACAGCTGATGATTCGATTTTGTAGCATATCGAGTATCGAATCTTGCCGGGCTGTCCACGGACGGAGCACTTGCCCCGAGTCTCGAATTTCTGTGAAAATCCCATCTGGTCCTCGTGTAGACGACTGCTCTCCGTCCATGTTACCCAATTGCTCAGGGTGTCGTGGCAAGGTCTGCATGCTCGACCAGCTTTGAAGATTGTGTGTAGGTGGTCAAGATCTGCAAACATTTGGTGGCCGATGAAATTCACAAAAGATTAACCATTCCAGGCCTGACCCCAGAGCTAGATGCAGCTACAGGGCGGTGGTGAGCCCAAGCAGAAGCTAAAACTCACCAGGGCGACTGAACAACCATTTGACTGTTTTCGTTTATACTTGCCTCTATTATGGGCTATGGGTCTCGAGGGCATCAAGACGGCTGACTGATAATATTGTGTCTTGTCTGTTGGATCTTCTGCAAGGAATGCTGAGCATCCATCGCCAAGCACATTTGCCTTCCCCGTCAGAACGAAGGATTACTGTTATCACAGTGCACAAAATTCGCAGGTTTTCGAACCTTGATTCTCCACCATGGTCTTCAATCATATCTGCTCATACATCTGTCTCCAACACATGTGCGCCTCACGTTCTTCACAAGGTAAGAACATAACAGAAAGTTGATGAGCGATCTCAAGATCTGAGCCGAACATACTTTCCCATTCTGTTGGCAAGCTCATCAACAAGAGAGGTTCACTACCGATTGTCCACAAGTAATTGAGAACCACGGCTGGCGACGCCGCTACTTCGCGATACAATGCCAGACACGCAACCGCCAATGAGACTGATTAAATATGTAATGGCTTCATTCAAATAGGTCTTTTATAATGTACTTTTTATACAAGCTACGAGCCCTCCTGGTCGAGCGGACCATGAGACCCCATGGACCCAGCCCCATGCTGACTGAAAAGAAATCTCTTCTTCTCTTGCTCTAATGCTGATTGATGGATGAACCCAGTGATTTTTCCAAATGATGCAATGCAATGCAATTCGCGAGCGACGAAGACAGACACACACATGTACATACACACCCGCTCGCACGCGCGAACTCGCGCAACCCTCACGACCAAGCCGCCTCATGCAGCCGACCACGCCGCCTCGTGGAGCTGGCGGTACCGGTGGTCCCTGGCAGAAGACCACGAGAGCCGGCGCTGCCTCAGGGCGTCCGCCGCAGCGCGCAGGCGCCTCCTGGCCAGGTTGCAAGGTATGCACCCCGCCAGCAAGCCCGACGAGCCCTCGTCGCTGCCGGCGACGTCGGTGCTGGAGCCGTAGTAGCTGTCGCCCCTGAGGTACAGCGAGGACCCGAGGGTGCCGCCCTCGCTCCCGGGGCGGTTTAGGCGGCCGTCCTACAGGCCGTCCCGCTCGATTTCGTAGAACAGGAGGTACACCTCGCGCTGCATGCCGAGCACCTCGCGCGTGCTGGCCTCCTTGATCTTCTCGTCGCTAATGCGCCACCAGCGGTCCTGCTTCTGCTTCTTGGTTGGCGGCCGGGCAGTGTGCGCCGACCCCGTCGCGGCCCCGTTCGACGTCGGAGTACCCGCCCTGCTGCCGCCGCTTCCGCTCCCGTGCCGAGAGGGCGACATCTTCGACATTGTTGACTTGGCTGAGGCGGCTATGGACCTCAGGCTGCTCGTCTCGGGGTCTTTCTCCTTTGGCGCGGAGGTGGGCCCCAGCTTAAAGGACGCCTTGCCGTTGCCACTGAGGCTCGGCGAGCTCCGGCGGGTCGTGTTGGCGTAGTCGAGTGACGGGCTGCCTGAGGCTGGTGAGGGAAGGTCAGGTGTGGCGGTCCTTGGTGTCCCGTCCTCCGAAAACCGCTTCGTGGGATGTATCTGGGGCGTGGACATGGGACTAGCAGTCTTGCTGTAGATACCAGAAGCTTGGAAGGTGTTCGGATTGGAGTAGGGAGCGGGGACGTTTTGCCTCCTGAACGACTCGTAGTGGCCGCTGTGGTGGCTGCCTTTGTGGGTGACGAGGCCCAGCAGCTTGTACTGTCTCCGAAGCAGAAGCCCGCCGAGCGGTAACCGTTCCGGGAATGCGACCTTTGCGGAGTTCTTCAACGACGTCTGCCTGGCGTAGATGGAGCGGTTGAGGTGGATGGCCAGAATCTTGGGGAATACCGTTACCCGAGTATGCCTGGCAATCTTGCGTCTTGGCGCATGCTTACTGTCGGGCAAGACGATGTCATCGGGTGGTAGTTCTGGATTTGTATCTATTGCGTGCTGCAATTTGTCCAACGCTTCTTGGGCCTGTCTTTTGAAGTCTGCGGACCTTGATTTTTGCATTTCGACCCGGAATACCTCCTGGGCGTGTACCAGCCTGCACTTTTCGCACTTGTAGTCTTCTATGTATTCGGTCTTGAACATGCCGTCAAAGCAGGCGTTTAAAGTTGTGGAAGCTGCGTCGAGTGGGACGCTCAGGGTGAGCGTACAAAACCTGGACTCGGTCGGCCTCGGCTTGAAGCCGCAGCTCAGGCACTCGATCTGCGACTCTGTTTCCCCTTCCATGGGGAAGCCCTCGTCGTCGTCGTCCTCGGACGGGCTGAATGTGACTTTGCTCTGTGTGGCCTGGACGGCACCTGGCGCGCGGTCGGTCTCGTCGGTGTCCTGTTCTGCTAGCTCGGACAGCCTCTGGTTGAAGGCGTCACCGTTGATGCCGACGGGCAGCCCGGTTGAGCTCTCGGTCCCGACCTTCCACCTGGCGTACCGCCTCGCCCTGTGGCCGGCGTGGTACTCGTCGCATAACCTCTCGGCAAGGACCTGCAGGAACTCCTGCGCATCCTGTTGTTGCCTGCTAATGCGCTGACGGAAGGCATTCTCCAGGCACTTGACGAGGGGTGCGGCGGTGATGGTCTTCCTGTAGATGGGCCTCTCGTTGAGCTGGTCAAGCATCTCCTTCAGGCCCTGCGTGACGAGGCCCTTCTGCTGGCCCTCTATCTTCCAGTCCGGCTCGGACCTTATGTGCTCGTTGTCCCCATTGGCATACTCCTTGAAGTCCCTGGGGACGGCCTGGGTATATATCCAGCCATCGTCAATGGTGCGACGGTGCATCTCCCGGATGAGGTAGACGCGCAGGTCGCCGAGCCCGGCGATGGCCTGTAATATGGAGTTGATGAAGCAGTCATTGGCAGGGTTGGCCAGGCCGACAATGACACCCTTCTTCCGGCCGCCCCCGGTCAGGAAATTGCTGGAGCTCGAGGCGGCGGCATCGGTGTCGAGGAAGTAGGTGGGGGCAAAGACGTAGATGAGAGTTGCGGCGGCCAGAGACGCCCCGGCCGCATAGGCAGCGACCGTTAAGGGCTTCTCCGGCATGTCAGGAGCGGCGGCGCACTGGGTGCAGGCGGGCGAGGGGCAGCGAGTGCGTGGTTTTGGGGATGGTCGGTGCCGATCAGATCAGACTCGTCGGTGTGCGGAAGGGACTTTGACTGCGGTAGGGCGGCAGGGCGGGATGGCGGCAGATTCGGAATTGGGCCGTGGGACCGGGCGTCGGCGGATTGGCGGCGTCGGGGTCGGCGAGCGCGAAGGGTGGACGGTGGACGGTGGACGGTGGACGGTGGACGGCGGTGTACCCTCAGCCAAGATGTCTTGTACAATGTCTTGTACAATGTGCTGTGCCTGTGCAGATGCAGATGCAGATGCAGATGCAATTGCGGTGCTACACGGCGACAGGTACCGCGGGGATGGGGCTCGGGGGGTCCAACCTCAGGCTGGCAACAGGAAGGGAGGGCCTGGGCGTCCAGTGGGTTGCAGTACCGGAGACGAAGCTCTCAGGAGAAGCATATCAAGCTTTCTAGGTCGCGCATGTAGGCAGCAAGTCGGGTGGTTCGGCGGTACAAGAGGATCATGTGTGAGGTCGGGCGGCGGCTTGAAGCGGGCTGTGGACCCTCCCCTCCCTCCTGTTCCTGCTGCTCTGTGTGGGGAGAAAATGCAGGTGCAGCAGCCACTGCAGCACCGCACACCTGGGCAGAGTGCAGTGGGTCGGGTCGCCTGCTCGGCTCTGGGGCCGGCATTGACCCAAGATCCGTCGTCCGGAGGGGGGAGGGGCGACCGGCCATCGACAAGACGCCCTCTTGGGTGTAAAGCATGAAACTGGCAAATTTTCTATCCTCTCCCCTCCCCATCCCCCTCCCCCAATTCAACAACAGTCGCCAGGCGCGTCTGCTTGCTTTTTCGGGTCCCTCGAGGGCTCATCCTTGAACGAGCTGGGCAGCCCGTCCAGTCCGTCAACCTGTCAGCCACTGAACCCCGCCGCCTCATTCCTTGCGGAGGCTAAAGACCCGTGGCTTTAACTGAGGTTGTTTATCCCGCAAGGTGCAACGACATGAAACAATTCATGTGGTGTGGCATGGTGTGGCATGGTGTCTCGAGGCCTTGGCTCCCACAAAAACAGACCTCGGGAGAGAGAGAGGAGACGAAGCTGCTGCCCCAGAGATATTGGTCTCCAAAACATGCCCAGCTCAATAGTCTATCTATAGCCTCAGTAGCCTGCTGTGGCTGATCGGCACTTGGTCTGCTCGATTAGGTGCAGCCGCTCCCTCCATGTTCAACCACTCAACCACTCAAGCGCTCTCTCAGCCACTCTAGATCCCAAAGCTTGACACCACAATACGGCCTCGATGCCTTGGCCATATGCAACAGATACGACAAATATATTTTCACCGACGGTAGCATAATCATTGTCTCCCACGTATCTTCTATTCAACAAAAACAATTTTGGCAACCTTTCGAGACACCTGATGGAGTCCAGGAGACTGGGAAGTAATGATTGACTCCTGTCCGTAGCAACCACCTACAGGCGCATGCTTTGATTGAATGTTCATGGCACGGGATGCGTCGCCCGTACCCATACCTACCGGCACAAAGAGTCTTCGCCTCGTCCCATGGTTCTCTTGTGCCCAGAACCTGGCTGATGCCACTCGGGCAGCCCAGCCTAAGCCAGAACAGTGTTGCGATAACGCCTGTTCAGTGGTGCTTCCCTCGGGCTGAGTGATCCTGAGAAGCCCCCGGAGTGGAAGCAATCTTGAGACTCACGCAGGTAGCTCTTCTGGTCGAGCCTGTCTAGGAGATCATTATAGATGACACTGTTTTTATGTATATTTCTTCGACCAGATGAATGTATATCCAACCGGACTATCATTACGAGCTACTTTTGTGAGCCGCATCACTGATGTGTTTAGTGTAAACTTCCGAAACTCCCGGAGGAAACGTCCGCATGAGGATGTAAGGACTGCATTTATTTCTTTCCATTATGCCTACCATCCATCTAAATCATAATCGCCTCCTCGCCTTGTCAATCAAGAGCCCGTTCTGTACCCAGCGGTCCCATGCGGCGTAGGACGGGGAGCGTGATATCCTCGAGTCTGAGCGCTATTGCTCACAATGAACTTCATATTGCTGATTTGAATTTGGAGACCCCTGCGGACACAATTCCTTTCAAATTTGAACGTGTATTACCCAGCATTACAATTTTAGCCATCACCTAATCGTACATACAAGACCTTTCCACCACGCACAATGCCAACGCCTCTCCTCCAACCGGGACACTACGTCTCAACAGCCCCGATCTTGCCCTTCAACGTATTCCTCCGCTTCTCAGACCTGCTCCGCAGGCCCACGCTCTGCCTCGCCCGCTGGAACAGCCCCGCCCCGCCCGACAGCGGCCTGCCCCCAGCACCGTGGGAACCATTTGCACCCCTTCCTCCTCCCTCGGCCGATGACCGCGGCGTATCCCGTCCCTGGGACCAGCGGGGGTGGGACCCCGGGATGGGCGGCGGAGATAGAGGCGAGGCTGTAGCGTTGAAGCCACCGCCGCTGCAGGGCAGGGAGGTGGTAGAGACGAAGTTCTGCTCCGAGGGCGTCGGGGGCCCGCGAGAGCGCCGCTTATAGCTGCTGGTGATGCTGTTGCTGCTGGCGTTGGCACCTCCGCGAAACACCTTGCCCAGGAACGAGGTGCGCTTCCCATCGTCCGAGTCAGCGTCAAAGGCGCTATAGTTCACCGTTGGCGGCGGAGGCAGGGGCGGGTAAGGCGTCCGCTGGGGCGGGCTGATTTTGCGGGGCTTCACTGGGTGTTCGCCGTTCGGCTCCAGCGGCGTCGGGACGCGCCCCTTGCTGGAGGCGCGGCGGTCCGAGAGGCTCCCTGGCTTGCGGTTGACCAAGGAGGTCGAGGTGGAAGGAGGAGGAGGCGGTGGGCTGGAGGACGGCGAGGTCTGGTCGTGCCCGGCCTCGGCCGTCAGGTGCTCGATTGGGCTGGTGTCCCATACCAGACTGCGCTGCTTGAACAAGGGGGACGTTGAGCCAACATCCACAACGCTGGTTGCGGATACTGAGGCGCGCGGGCTGAACTTGGCCGTGTCGCTGCTGCCACTGGCGTAGTGCGGGACGACGGTGGCCGAGCTCTTCCTGGACGACGCCCAGAAGCTGCTGTTGCTGCCCCGTCGGTAATGAGCCTTGAAGTCCGTTATTGGCTCACGCTGGCCGTCCGTGTCTAGAGCAAAGCTGCTCAGCCGGACCTTGGCGGGAGGGGATTCGGGGCCTGTCGAGACCGGCCGGCTCGGGGACGCACTGAATGAGGGTGCGGTAAGCTGTGTCGTCACGCCATTGGCGTCGCTGTGCAAGGTGTAATCAGAGAAGTCCGAGTCCGGCTCGCTGATTGTCGCTTCGAGACCCTCCACAGAGTATGTGCTTTCACTCGGCGATACGGGTGACACCTCATCCTGGAAGGGGTGTAGCAGCGAATCTGTTTGGCCCTCGCCCGAGATGCTGGAGCCTACATCCAGCCCGGTGAGCTGTTTGATCTTCTGCTGTGAGTTATGCTGTGATGGTTCGAACGAGGCCAGGTTCATGGAGGGGCTGATGTTCCCAGTGAGCCGTAGTATCTTCTGCCTGCTGTGCCGCGGCTGGGGGGAGAGAATCTCGTTGGACGGCGTCGTTGGGATACTACTCGCATCATTCTCGGGCAGTGAGCGGCTCCGTGGTGTTCCGCTGCGGAAATCTGTTTTGAGTGAAATATCACCACCTTGCCTGTCCCAATCGTGAAAATGTTGTCTGTTGGTCAAGTTTTGCTTTGATGTCTTGAAAACAGCCTTCATGTCTGGAATGGAGAAAGACGTCCGAGGAGGGGTCGCTGGCAGCGGCCTTGCCTCATAGTCGGCCGAATGCTTTGGCGGTGCGAATTCGGCGTCCATGACGATTCCCAGGCCCCTGGCCAGACCTACAGCATCGTGGTGACCCGTGTTCATGTTCAGATGGTATCACTCGCCAGTACATCAGCTCACAGGCTGAATTCGGGAGGCATCGTTGGGGTGTGGGTTTGGAGCGTGTCTAAGAGCCCAACAGACTATATTGATTGCGAACGTGATGCTACCTCTCTTTGGGGTCCAGCACACAAAGACGGGGGTGGGAGAGGTGCCGCCGCCCAGCCGCTTTCAGCCCGTGTCACTTGACGATGGCTTCCCGTTCTGTTTTTGAACAAAGAAATGCACGACGGAGGGTGGGCGCTACCGCATGCTTAGCGCAGAGCCGTGCCGCATTCCTGGCTTTCAAGCCCAATGATGACGGGCACTAGCCGGTGTCACAACGAGTCGTGGACGTCGTTAATAAAGGAGCCGTAAGCAGCCAGGTGATGCTGTCTTTGGCATATGTGCAGCTCTTCGAGCCGTGCCTCCGCAAACCAAACCCCAAACCCCAAACCCCAACCTCGCCTCGTTCAGCCCATTTTGCAGGGCCAAAAATAGGACCACCGATGCGCCGTGAGCGTAAAAGCAGATGCATTGCAGGCTCGAATCCTTGGACGCAACATAAGCCAGATGTCAGTCAGGGCTACTGACGGCGACACAGCCAGCTTTGCGTCGAACGCCGTTGCAAGAAAAATTGGACAAGAGTTGGACAGCTGCCTCAGATAAAGCTGTGGGCAGGCTGTCATTGTGTGGACACAGGCGGGGATAAACAATAAGGATCTGCCGCAGGTGGTCAACAATACCAGGCTGCCAGGGAAGCTTGCACCGTGGATGTGAGAGATCAAGCGGTGCCACTGGGGACGGCATGCTTCTCGTAGATTGAACTCCCATGGCATTGGCTTCACCTCCTCTCTCTCTCTCTCAATCACAGCTCTTGGCAAACATCCAACGACGTTGGTGCGCCGCAAATGGCAGTAGCGCGGGACTCGTGCGCCAGTCGAGGTGACGGGCGTCGGGGGGTTTTAAGCCATTCCCGTGTTTGCCAAGAAACGGAGCGAGATGCTGCAAGGTGCCCGGGCCTTCGGGAACGGCAGTGTTACCTGGGCCCTGGGGAAGATTGATTGACAACATGCTTCTGGAAGGGTTTTTTTGGCAAGGGTGGACAGCTGACAGCGAGAGCGTGACAGCAAGCCCAGGTTGCACAGGGCCTGGGGTCTGCTGCCGTGGCTCACAAACATAACGATCGGCAGCCCCCTTAGACTCAATCCGCCGGGTGCTGGCCGACTGGCTGGCCACCACCCGACCTCATGGGCAGACGGCCACAAGGGATGATCCAGCCAGGAGAGCTCGTTTAACCCGAACGAGCAGCGTGTTGCAGCGTGTCACAGGTTGGAAGAAGCTGTTTCTCGTGCGTGAGAGCTTGTCAAGCTTTGTGTGCGAGCGTGGATGCAGTGTGGGAGCTGAGCCCCACTTCCCGTCGCGTCGTTGACAATCTTGGGAAATGCTGAGGGGGAAAGGTTCCAAGAGCTTGCTCTGAGTCCTCACACCTCACCGCTTCCCGTACCTGCGCAGAATTATTGACAACCAACACACACACACACACACACACACACACACGCGCCACCGACGATCGGCTGACCACCGCCCCAGACGAGCAAGCGAGCAAGCGAGCAAGTGGCCCTGATCAGTAATACCGCGCATTGCTGCTCTCGTCCCGATGAAACACGCAACCAGTCAAGTCGAGGCGACCAGGCACGGGGCCAGCCGACTCGGTCTCTGCTAGTGCAGACCGTAAGCCATAGCCTGGCGAAACAGCTCTAGTGAACTAATCCGATGATTGGGGTGCCTGGGTGCCTTTTTACTACTGCTGCTGCTGCTGCTGCTGCCTGTTGGTTGTTGTTGAGCCGTCGCCTTCCTTTTCCGCGGATAGGAATGCGCCAGGTGAGACACAGCCGTCCATCCAGACGATCCTCCTCGTGAGAGTGGAGCCGCATGGGATTGGCAAACTGCTTGACTTCCCAATCCTCCTTGGCCAATGCAGCCCCAGCTGGTCCATACCAATTTGTCCGCACACACCAACCCCCGACGGCTCTGCCTATTCCCATTCCCAGTCCCAGTCCCATGGGCCACGGTCGGACTCGCACAATGGCCTGGCCAGAGATCCAGTCCAGTCCATTCATTCCATTCCAGCCCGAAGCCGTTGCGTTGCGTTGGCCTGTCCTGACTTGGCCAGTCCTGTTCTGGCGCCTTATGGGGTCGCGTTGTCCGCTTGCGTCACAGGGACTGGCTCTCTCTCATCTCGAAGGGTGGATGCTGGCCCGACGCGAGTCTCCGCAGAGGCGCAGACCGATCATGAACAGCTTTATCCCAGCTTGGTCCCCAGAGTTTCCTTCCTGTGGCTTGGCCGACGTCTATCCTGCCAGCCTTGCCCCAAGAGATCCGAGTGGATATTGGCAGATTTATTACTTCTCCCCTCTCTAGCAGCTGTCCAGAGGCATACTATTTCCCCACGAGTTGCCTTGTGAAGCCACCAGTGGCGCCTCCTTCTCTGCTTTGTCGTCGTCGTGGTTTCAAACACTGGATCCACGATCCAGCCAACACCTCGCCTCTTCCTTCCTCGCTCAGTTTCGTCCCGTCCTGTCGTCCCTTCCACCCCGGTCCGCAACTGGTCCGTCCATCTCGCGTCACTCCGAGTCCGTGACCACCACCTCCATTCACTCGTATACCTCACTTGCGCCCTCCTGACCTCCCCGAGGCAGCGAGCTCCGTCACCTCCGCCCACGCCCACGTCAGGCTTGGACACGGTCAGCCAGGTCAGGCGGAACAGTCGGCATCACACCTCATCCTACCAACAGTAGAGAGCCCAGGTGACGAGAATGCGATACTCTTCGACTGTCTCCCAAGCAACCTGAGATTCAAGCCGCGGACATGTTCCGGTCCCTGCCCCGCCCCTCGCGGCGCTTCCTCGTCATCCTCGCCTCGATCCTAATACCCCTCTACATCGAGGCCTTCCTCCACTGGCGCACCTTCGACATCCCGCGCCCCTCCCGCGACCTCGACCCTCCCTTCCAGACCGGCTGCCGGGAGCCAGACGTCCATGCCAAGCGCGAGAATGCGGCCCTGGTCATGCTGGCCCAGAACTCCGAGATCGACGCCGCGAAGCGCACAATCGATTCTGTCGAGGCCAAATTCAACCGCTGGTTCCACTACCCCTATGTCTTCCTCAACGACAAGCCCTGGGACCCCGAGTTCGTGCGCATCATGAACCAGACTGTCAGCGGCGAGGCGAGGTTCGAGGTCATCCCGGACAACGAGTGGAACTACCCGTCGTGGATCGACAAGGCTGCGGCGCAGCAAAGCATATTTGAGCAGGGCGAGAGGGGCGTACACTACGGCGGAAGAGAAGGGTATCACCACATGTGCCGTTTCTTTTCAGGGTACGTTCGCTTACACCCAATTGGTCCAATTGGTCGGTGGGACTTGTGTAACTAACAGCTTATGCCTGCCTACAGCAAATTCTACACCTTGGAAGCTTTGCGACGATACAAGTGGTACTGGCGGCTGGAACCCGACGTCGAATTCTCGTGCTCGATCACCTACGACCCCTTCGTCCAGATGGCCAAGCACAAGCAGGTGTACGGCTGGACCATGAGCCTGTGGGAGGAGGGCAACACCTGCCCGAGTCTCTTCCGGCATATGGCGGACTGGAAGGAAGCCAACCTGATACCGACAACCAGCCTGTGGAAGGCAATGATGTCAGCATCCTGGCTGCCGTACCCGTTCCGCAGCTGGCTGAGCTGGCTGCCCCATCACGACAAGCTCGGCGACGTGTGGAGCATGTGTCACTACTGGAGCAACTTTGAGATTGCCGACCTGGACTTCTTCAGGGGCAAGAACTACCAAGACCTGTTTAATTACCTGGACCAGAAGGAGGGCTTCTACCATGAGAGGGTAAGCCGACCTTAGTCCCCGTCACATCCTATTCTTTGGCCCTAGTATGCTAACCAGAGTCCAGTGGGGCGACGCGGCCGTCCACTCACTCGCGCTCGGCATGCTCGTCGGGCCCGAGCGCGTCCACCACTTTTCCGACTTCTCGTACCGCCACGGCAGCTACCAGCAGTGCCCTGCGAACGCGCCCGGCCTGCAGCTCGAGGGTTCGGTGGCCCTGGGCGACGCGCTGTACTCGGACGAGCAAGACGGCGGCGTAGGCTGCCGCTGCACCTGCGACGCGACCAAGTACATCAACTTCCCTGGCTACTGCGGCAACAAGCTCAAGCAGCCCAACAGCCCGAGCCGACCATGGCTGACGTGGTTTCTGTGAGTGGTCGCGATGGACTCTTCTTTTTGAAGTGGAGAGAGAAACAAAGAGTAAAAACCTAAGATACCCCGCATTCGTTTCTGCTTTACTCCATGCCGGTGGAGGCAACATGAGTATGTGTTCATGACTGGCGTTCTTCAAGATAGAAAAGGGGTTTCTGAACTCATGAGGGGGGTTTGCTTTCGAGATTCCTGGTGCATATTCTTTTCTTTGATTTTTTTGAAATTCACTTACGCGACAGCGGATGCAACTCAGCTAGGCATAGGGTGGCGTTCTCAGAATAAGGCAGGTGAAAAAGACAAAAGGTTGGAGTACATTTATGCGTATTAATTCAAATCTAATTTATGATATGCGCCATCAAACTCCCCCCCGGTTCTCTCCAACGTACGTGGTATCATCCCCGCCAGAAAAATGCTTTGTGCTGTCACAAAACAATAATGAAGTCATCATCCAAGACCGTAACCGTGGCCGTAGCCGTAGCCGATGGTATAAAAGTCGAACCGCCTGTCATTCTCACATAATCTAGGCAGGATGAGGAACAAGAAGCCCTAGTCCTCATCGTCCTCATACTTCCCCTGGTAGTCTCCCAGCAGGATGTCGTCGACGGCCAGGCCCGTGTTGACGGCGTTGTTACGCAGCCACTCGGTCTCGACGCGGAAGAAGATCCAGACCCAGCGGCGGAAGACCTCGAGGAACTCGATGACAAAGATGGAGGACTCGAAGTCGACGATGTGGTCCAGGTGGGGGCTGAGCTTGAGGCTCCAGGTGCAGCGCAGCATGAGGTCGACGGCGATGACGAGGTAGTACAGGGCGGGCCCGCCGACCATGAGCCTCCTGCGCAGGCCGGGGGCGTGGTCGGGGGCGTTGCGCTCGCGCCGGCCCGAGAAGAGCGTCAGGTCCCAGTCCTTGGCGACGTCCCAGTAGAAGCTGTAGAGGCTGTTGACGAGGCAGGCGGCGACCCAGGCGCGGTACATGCCCTTCTTGCTGGCGTCCGGGGCGTCGTCGGGCATGTTGCGCTGCAGGGCGCTGAAGAGCAGCACGGGGAAGGCGGTGCCGTACTTGCACGCGTTGGCCAGGTGCTGCCCTCCCCAGCCCGTGCTCTCCTTGTAGGGGGCGGCGCGCACGCGCACGAACTCGATCAGGCACTGGCGCAGGCGGATGGCGTAGGGCAGGGCCATGATGAGCGGCACCAGGACCTTGCCGCCGCAGTTACGGTCGGGGCGGTCGGTGGCGCTGCCGTCGGCGCCGTGGAAGAACATCATGCACACGCACACGAACAAGTCGCCCATAACTTTGGCGTACGAGGTCAGGACATCGGCCAACAGGATATCGCCGAACTTGCCGTCGCTGGCCTGCGCGAGCCCGCCTATGCTCACGCGCTTCAGGGTGGCCACCAGGCGGGAGCGGCCGCCGTGCGACAGGGCGAGGGGCCGCAGCGGCAGGATGAAGAGCAGGGCCAGGACCACCAGGTAGGTCATGGGCATCCAGTCGTAGTAGACCACCAGCTTCGGGTCGCGGTGGGAGAAGAGCCAGAAGGTGACGATGGAGAAGGCGAAGGTCGAGGACAGGACGGTCGCGAGCCGGTAGGTCGACCTGTGGTGCGGTGGATGCGACGCCGAGGGCCGCTGCGGGTAGCGGATGAGCGAGGGCACATCGATCTTGAGGTTGTAGAGATGGTGTAGGTTGATGCCCCAACCCCAGACGGCTGCGGAGGAGGAGGAGGACACGGCGGTTAGCAGTGATAATCGTGAGGAGCTTCCAGTCGGGATTGAGTGGTTCTTACCTAGGACCACGATAAAAGCGACGCGGTAGGGCAAGGGAAAGGTCAGGCTGAAGGAGTCGAGCTGCGGCTCAACCGGCGGGTCGCCGTCCATTTTGGTCGCCTGCCTATATCCGTCCTCCTAATTTGCGCTGTCTTGCGGCCGGATACATCGAATTGAATCGGATGAGAAGATTTCCCGTAGGGCATAGGGCCGAGGGCTTTGAGAAAGTATGCCGGCTGATCGGGGTGGGAGGAGGTGGGAGGAAGTCCACGATAGGCAAACTACGTCGAGGTTGTACGTGCGTACGGAGTGCCCAGGTGGGTACCGTTACTAGTGCATACGTCGCAGGTACACAGAGAAAAGTGCCTGTTTGATTTTAGGGGGGGATTTCACGTCATTCGGCAACGGGGCCCCCTTGCCTGCATTAGCGCCCACATTGGGGACCAGCCTTCCCTGTCAGCCTGGCAAGCCTGGTTGCCTGGGGCCAAGCACCCCTGCCGTCAGTGGCCATCTTGTACCGAGGCTGATGTCCTCTTGTGCCCAGGCCTTGCCGGCTATCGACAATCTACAACCACGACAGCCATATCGCATTGAAACCCCAGCCCCGCGCCTTTGAAGATGCTCGCAGGCAGAACAGCTGCACTGCAGACAATATCCAGGCAGGCCACTTAGAAAAGAAGCTGGAAACCATGGCCGCTGCCACCGCTCAACAGACCGCCGCGCGGTCCAGCACCGCCTCGTCGCCGTTCCCCTACGCCGCGGCACCAGATATCATCCGCGCCCACCAGAAGGACGCATACTTCCAGGGGCTCCTGACGAACCAGCTCGTCGACCTCCACAGGCGGCTCCTGGGCGCCCGGTCCGCACACGCATGGGCCAACGAGTCGCGCACCGCCGCCGACCTGCTGTACCTCTGCCTCACCACCCTCATAGGGAACCGCACCCTGGGCGAGGAGTACTGCGACCTGATCCAGGTCGAGGAGCCCTCCAGTTCCAGTTCCAGTTCGAGGCCGAAAGATGACAAGACTACCACCACCCCGGCGGCAGCAGCACCGTCCGGGCCCAGGCTGCCCTCCATAGGCCGCCGCTCAAGCCTGATCGCCCTCTCCGTCCTCGTCCCCTACGCCCTCAGCCGCGTCCTGCCTGCAGTCCGGAGCCGCCTCCGCAGCCGCCTCGAGGCCCGTCTCACCCACCTGCAGCGGAAGCACACGGCCGCGCACAACAGCGCCGAGTACCGCGCCGGCCGGTACGTCCTGGCGCACCTGACGGGGCTGACCTCGGGCGCGCACCTCCACGCCGCCGTGCTGGCGACCTTCTACTTCACGGGCGCCTACTACTCGCTGTCGAAGCGCCTCACGGGCCTGCGCTACGTCTTCACCCGCCGGCTGCCCGAGCACCCCGGCGGCGGCAGCGAGGGCGGCACCCCGGACGGCCGCGCCGGCTACGAGGTCCTGGGCGTCTTGCTCGTCGTCCAGCTCGCGGTGCAGGCGTACCTGCACGTGCGGTCCGTCCTGGCCGCTGGTGGAGACCCCGAGGCGGCCAGCGTCGAGGCGGCCATCCGGGAGCGCGCGTTCGGTCCTGCCGCCGCCGCCGCCGCCGACGTGTCGCTAGACCACGCACACAGCTACGGGAGCGGCAACAACGACCTCCTCCTGCAGACGGGGTCCGGATCCGGGAGCGGGAGGCGCTCCAAGGCCGCCATCGGCGCGACGACGCACACCCCCGTGCCCCGGGGCGACGCGCCCAGGTATGACCTCGGCGGCGGCGGCGGCGGGGACGCCGTCATGGGCTGGATCAAGGGCCGCTCACAGCGCAAGTGCACGCTATGCCTGGAGGAGCTCAAGGACCCCTCGGCCACCCAGTGCGGCCACGTCTTCTGCTGGTCGTGCATCGGCGACTGGGTCAGGGAGAAGCCAGAGTGCCCCCTGTGCAGGCGGGAGGCCTTGGTGCAGCACATCCTGCCCTTGCGAATGGCATGAAGGAGGAGCTGGGTGGGCTCAACGACTTTGATTCTGGGACAACGAGTTTATGCTGACCACGATAGGTGCGATGGTGACACAGGGGATGACGAATAGCAGTGTTTGTAGGGCAAGTGATTACGAGGTCTCAATAGGGTAAAGTAAATGGTGGCATGGCGAGGATCGTCATGTACATGACAAGGTTAAGGAGATTCTTCAACGGATGCTGTTAGGAATGCCTGCAAATAGACCAAGAGCGGGTCCAAGAACACCCTAGGACGAGTATATTCGTCTACTTGTCCAAGAAAACGAAACCGGACATACAAGCCACGAAACCAAGTACCGTGCAAGCCTGGCCGCGACTCCTGTTCCCTGCTCTATAAGCTCCAGTGAGATCCAGCTGAGGAGCGAACCCATTAGCCCGCGACCGTTTCCCAGCATACGGTAGATACACGAACAACCTGAGCAGCGCTCAAGTGTTCTGCCCATTCTTGTCCATGGGCTTCCGATCCTCCAGCAGTCCATGTGCAATCAAGCCATACAGGACGGGGTGCAAAAAGGTAAACGCTTCGTCTTTCAAACGCAGAGCATCAAGCTCAGAGTACAATGTTGAGGTATCATAAGACCGTCCTGAACCACCTTGGTAACTCCGCTTCCGGGCCAAAAAACATGAAGCCAGATAGATGCCGCCTCGGCGGTTGATATGCAAAACCCCAATATGCTGCAAACCCACATGGTAACCAATCAATCCTCTTCTGGTACGCTGAACAACACAATCTCACCCTGGTCGTTCCGGCGCAGGCGTAATGAGCGGAACAGCTCCTTCTCCTCAATAGACTTGGCTGCTCGGCCTGAGCAACCTTGTTCCCGGTGATATCGCCTCAACGCCTTGTGTACACTGCAACCGCGTTCACTGTCAGAGCCTTTCTTGACCAAGCTCAGGAATAGATCTGCCTGAGGGTTGAAAACGACCATGGTGCCCGGCCCATCCCTTGATTCTTCTTCGTCGCCCTTGTTGTACTCAAGCATCTTGACCTCCTTGGCCCCTTCGAGTCGCTTAGAGCTGTGAGAGTGTCGTTTCTTGGTGGACGCTGATGTCGACGTGGAAGTATGCTTGCGCTTCTTGGATTTGGTCGCCGGCTTCGAGGTCCCGCTTGACAGCATCGATGCAATACCGGTAAATATCCCGCTTTCTGGACGGCTGGACTTGTGCTTGGAATGCTTGGACTTCTTTAATGGGCTGGCGGGGTTCTCGTTAACCTCTCCACCAGATCCCGAGTAGTCGGGCGACGGCGGGAAAGCGTGCGGTCTGCTCATCAGCCGGTTCAGACCGCCAGTGAGGTCAGAGTGAAGAACAGGCGCATCCGGCATGTCGAGGTCACGCGTGTCCACATGTAAACGCTTCCGCTTCTTGTCCTTCTTGTCTTCCTTGCTGGCCTTCTTTCGGTCCTTCTTTGGCGCAGGCGTATGGAAGGAGCTGGACTCGGCCGGCACAGGGCCCGATCCGTACTGGACCAAACCCTCGTCGTCGGCCATCATGTCTGCATCGATGTCCTGGTAGGTTTCCTTCTTGTACTCGTACCGCACCAACTCCGTACTCTCGGCGGCGGGTTCTGGAGCCGGAGCACCAACCTGCGGTATCGCGACGGTCGATGCGCTCGGCGTTGCGTCTACCTGGTAGTCGAAGACGTTGAACCCACCATAGGCCGCCGGCGGGCTCGGGGCGTGAGGTGGTGCGGCCGGAACATCCTCCCATCCCTCATAGTCGGCGACTTCCTCCACGTAAGCTGCGTGGGCCATGTCCTTTTGCGTGGAGGGTGTGTTGGTCGTCGCAGTCTTTGCCTTTTTGTTCTTGTAAAGAGCTCCTTGGTACTTTTGCTCCTCGGTCATGCAACTCTGCGAGCTGGTCAGTTTGGGGGTTGTGGGCCTAGGAGGTGCGCCTAGCGTAACATTGGGTGCCATACCGTGTGAGATCGGTAGTCGTTGCCGTAGAAATGAACCATGCAATCGATACAAGTAAATGTAGCCCCACGACAGCGGTTCTTGTGTTGGTCAAGTTTCTTCTTGGTCAAGACATCACCACAGGCTACATTTGGGACAAGTGTCAGTTCGGATTTGATGAGATAGAAGATGGTCGGGAAACAGGAGATTAGGGAGAAGGAGCAGCATGAAGGCCGAGAAGGGTGTGTGGGCGTTTGGGTTCGAGAGAAGGATATACTGGGATTGGGATGGTCATAATGCAGCAGAGACACGGACTGGGGGTGGTCTCAATGCCATCAGACGGAAAGGGGCAGTAGCTGGAGGGCGGGAATGCGACTGAGGGAGGACATGGTGGAGGGGGTGTGTGACATGCTAGGTCCGTCGTGTGTGGCACCAAGACGGCAGGTTGGGGAGGGTGGGGTGGGCGTAGGAAGGACCGGGGATGATGTATAGACAAGACATGAGCTCACCACCGTGGCACAGAGTCTAATCAAGTGATGGAGGATTGGAGTGATCTCGTGGCAGGTTCGAATCGGGGATGTCCTGACTTACCTTCGCACTGGAAGCTCACCATCTTGGCTGCTGATAGTAATCGCAGGTGGCAGTTCGTGCCCTTTCCGAGAAACAAGCCAACAGGTGATTGGCACTAGGGAGCCGAAGATGACGAGCAGCAGGTGTGGGTGTTTTTGACTGGACGCGCCGGCTTGGGCTGTCCTGCAGATTTGCCTCCTGTTCTGGTCTGGGCCTATGTTTGCCAGAGGGTTTGGCTGGGCAACGGGAGACGGCGACTGCTGCTGCTGCTGCTGCTTCTCCTCCGCCCGGACAGACAAATGCACGTCCGATTCCTGCACACCGAAGCTCGAACTTGACGTCTGGGGGTTCTCCGGTGTACCTGTGGCCAAAAAAAGAGAGTTGGCGGACAGAGACGGTAGTTCTGGGTACGATGCAGCTGAAACGCCTTGGACCCCGGGGCTGAGACTTGACAGAACTGGGTTTGGTTGGCGAGTTAAATTTAACGCGCTGCAGTTGGAGGCGGAAGGAGGGATGGGGATGAAGTGATGAAGGATTGAGCTTGGACGCGCGACTGGACAGGACCGGGCAGGACCGGACTGGACTGGACTGACTGGACCGTTGGGCCCGGGTTATTATTGGCGGCGGTTGGATGATGTTCAATAAAAAGCCGGCGCGAAAGCGAGAACCGTCGTGCTGGGACACAATGTGACAATGCAACAAGAGGAGTGACCTTGGACTGGGTCGAGTTGGCGGTTGACTGCAAAAAGAGCAGTGGGGCCGCGACAGACGAGGATAGCGAAACCTTCTTGGGAACCCAGGTCAGAAGAACCCAGGCCTGATCACAGGGCTGAAGAATTGCGCGCCGTGGCAAGATCTTGGGGCGTGGGAGGGGATCTGCAGGAGCCGCCGGGCAACACAAATGCAGTGCCCAGGTAGTGAGTGAGTGGTGGTATGATGAGGAAGTACGAGGTAGGAGGCCGGCGATGGTCGACCGCGATCGGCGTTTGCTCCTCTTCGTTTTCTGCTGCTGCTGTCGCTGTCGCTGTCGCTGTCGCTGTCGCTGTCGCTGGTGGTGCTCCCTGGCTGTCCTCCTTCCTCTTTTTCTCTTTCTTTCTTCCCTTGCTGCTGCTGCGAGTCTGGCCAATGTTGTTGACTGTTGACAGTGGCAGAAAGATAAGACGAGTTCGGGATGTGGAAAAGTTTTTGCTTGTCGGGCGCCCATGCAGTTCGCTAAGGATGTGACAAGCCAGCAGGGCGGGCCAGCGAAAGCCAGGCGAGGGAGAAGAAACCCGCTGGCGCGCAGCACGCTGCACCCTGACGTGGTGACCTTTGCCCTTCTTGGTCAGCTTTGGGCCAAAACAACTTTGAGCGCGAAACGGCAGGCGCGTGCAGGATTGGCTGCCCCCACTGGGTGAAGCACCAAGTGCGCATGCCAAGCAGGTGCACGCCAGTCAAGCCAGACCAAAGCCAGGCGAGCCACAATTGCCGGGTCGGGGTGTGAGCCTAGCCTGGCCAGCCAGCCCAGCTCAGCTCTTCCTTCTGGAAACCTGGATGAAGCTCCCAGCTACGGCCCCTAGCTCCAGTCAATCTACAGAGATAGAAAGCCTCATTAATGCCGCGACACCTGCGATGTGCCATAGTAGAATCTTGTGGCCTATAACATGACGAGGCCTGGGCCACCCACAACCCGCCCAACGGCAAGCCACACGGGGGTCTATTCTCAGTCGTCCCTTGCTCTCTCTTTCTATGTGTGGCTTCCCCCTCTCTTCGTGGCTAGCCCATCAGCTTGGAGCCGACTACTCGGTTCGAGGATTCGACTCCGAACAGCTGGGTAAAGGCGTGACCACCTAGGTACAACTGGTTTCCCCGAAGGAGCGGCCGACCACAACACCCCCCAGCAAATCACCATCGGCCCAGGTCGAACAACATGGTTCAAGCAAGGGGTAGTTTTGTCCTTGACATCAATGCTCGGTGACAGGAGTGAATGCAAAAGGACGCCGACGAGGGGCCTGAGCATCTCGAAGATTCAATCTCTTCCAGACCCCATCCGATGTTGCTGTTGGTCGGCTCAAGGCGGGCCGTTAAGTGAAAGGCCATCCGGACTTTGGATGCCGCTAGACATGCGGGTCTGCCCTCGGCTTCATGTTCGGAGCCGGTCAGCTTCCTGCCCAGGCTTCTAATCTCAGCGAACGGCCAGCTACGGAGTATGGCATGGGCGATGGGTGCTGACATCCATTCTCAAGCCCGAATGGGCCATGTCCCTGTCATTCCGTCCATTTTCCGACCACTTCTGGACGTGTCCGCTCTGCTGGGGGAGGGGTGTCGACCACAGACCCCACCGGTTGACAAGGGAGCCGCCCTGGGGCAACGGGGAAATGTGTTTCAGGTAGCACACGTCAAGCTGCTTCGACTCCGAGACGCCGTGACTACGACGCAGGTGATGAAGGGCCTGTGTCAGCACAATCCTGGGCACCACAGTTCAAGGCCAACAAGGGCAGCCGAGCTGGTAGAATGCATACCCATAGTATGAATGTCAAACAGCGCCCAGGTGAACAGCCGGAACATGATCCGAGATGATGGGATCAAGCCACAAATATGTACATGTACAGACGGACATATGTGGTGGTTATCACTGCCTTTATGCCAGCAATTCCGCCGGAAGCGCTATCGATCTTCACATTTCTCTCAGGCGTGACTCCTGCCACACACGGGCTCAGCCGGGGCTAGCCCGCAATGTCGAAAACTTTTTGCGATCCGCAGCCGAGGTCATGTGTCGTGATGGGTATCCTTTAAATCTTTGAATGCCTTCGGTGTCAGGGATCAAGGGGCCAGCTCCTCTCTCAGCTGGAAGAAACCGAAGGACAGCCCCACAGAACATCAGCTCATCAGAGAGGTGTTGAAACAACGTCTGCTCTCTTCAGCCAAGGCCTGCTTGGTGTGATTGGAGGCTGGCTGGCTGGCTGGCTGGCCTGCTGGCCCGAGGACTAGCAAGAGAGCAGGCGAGCACCGTGCCCAGCAGGAGTCGGATGGCTGATGGCTGATGGCCGATGGGGTTACAACCAAACCACATGGTGCATGGCTGGGCTGGCTCGGCTCAAGTACAGATCAACAGATCTGACATTCTGATAGACTACCCCGTCAATGAGCGCCCGACACGAGGTGGATGTGGATATCGTGGCGCGCTGACCAACTTAGTCATGGCCGACATCTTGACACCAAAGATCAACAGCCCCGAGGCATCCACAGACAGTTCCAGACGGCTCTCTCTCGACAGCCAATGTCTCGACCCTGTCATGCCTGCAAGCTGTTTTCCAGTTGCAGCAACAGCAGAAAAGCCAATGCTGCAACCGTTGCTACTGTCGTGTCGCTTTATCGCCACAAGGTCGCAATCAGGGCTGAGGCTGCGACCGTCCAGGTTATCGGGGTCAATTCACACAATGCACACTGTACGCGGTTGTGCAGCTCTATGTGGGTTGGGAATGTGGTTGTGTGGGCTGGACCCCTGAGCGGGATGAAATCCCACAAGGATCTTGATCGGCTGCTGCGTGGTACCCAAGTACCACGGTACCCTTGTACCCTGCCGGGCCAGATCATACCCTGGCAGCCCAGGGCAAGGCCCATCTCGCTGCGCCCGCATCGCGTAGTCTAGTCTAGTCTAGTCCACCTGGTAATACACACAGACGTGCAGGGAGAGCTCAGCAAATTCCATGTCCTCGTTCGCCGAGAGAAGGACATCCATCCACCTCTTCTGGCATCAGCTTGCACAACGCACAACGCACAACGCGCAACGCTTCATCTCGGGCCCCCCTCACGTCGCCTGGGACAACCGCCTTGCATGCATTGCAGGCCACATTGCATGATATTGTTCTGACATTACATTACATTACATTACATTACATTACGTTGCCACTGCACTACTACACGTGGTCCTCAACTCAGTCAGTCTCGTCTCGGCTGTGCCATCATCCAATTCCGCCCGCCTCTGCTTGCCGTCCGTCCCATAGCCGTCCGCGCCCGCGTCCCCATACCCATCCATACCAACCCAGGCACCCAGAAACAGGACCCAGTTCGCGCATCTAGGGCAGGGCCTCGCTTGTTCCTACGGTTTCCAACTACCTCCCGGCCGATCTCCTTTCTTTCTTCTCCCCTTCCTTCCTTTTTGTTCTTCTTTGCCATGTCTGCCCCAGGTCCTCCCCCCCAAGGCTTCCTGGAGCAATCCGGCACCCTGCTCTTCACCGCCGCCTCGTGGATGCGTCTGCCGGCCATAGCTTCGACTGTAAGGCATACTGCCTCCCTCCCCTTTATCCCGGCCTTGCCTATGTCACACTCCTTCTGTTTGCTTTCCTCCGCGGCGTTACATGTCGTTCGACCTGCCCTCGCCCAGGCATCTGCCTCCCTCACCTCCGAATGCGCCGGTCCGTGACCGACGACCGAAGGCGCGACCTGAGGCACTTCGCTAATTTGATCGCGACCAAGGGCCTCGCTGCTGTGCTCACCTCCCTGCTCTACTTCAAACAAAAGTAAGCTTTCCGTCTTGATGTCCAACTCGCGCTATGTGTCCAGGTTGCCAACCTTGCCTGCGTGTATATACATATATACATATATATATATATGGCGACCCTTCCTGTCTGGGCTCGGCTCGAGATGCTAACCCGGCTTACAGGGCCCTGATATACCCCTCGCACATGCCACCGAATGCCCGAACAGATGTTCCCCGACCCTCGCAGTTCGGCATACAAGACTTCGAAGACTTGATGATACCGACCAACGATGGCGAAAAGCTGTCTGCCTTCTACATGCGCGGCCCGCGCCAGGGACGCAACTCCAAGGTCACCGTCTTGATGTTCCACGGAAATGCTGGCAACATAGGGCACCGGCTACCCATCGCCCGCATGCTCATCAGTCTTACGGGCTGCAACGTCTTCATGCTCGAGTACCGAGGCTACGGTCTGTCCACCGGCGAGCCGGGCGAGTCTGGAATATGTCTCGACGCGCAGACCGCCCTCGACTACTTGCGCGACCGCGCAGAGACGAGTGACCACAAGCTGGTCATCTACGGGCAAAGTCTGGGCGGGGCAGTTAGCATCAAGCTCGTGGCAGACAACCAGAAGGACGGCGACATTGTTGGCTTGATCCTGGAGAACACCTTCCTCTCGATGCGGAAGCTCATACCATCAGTCCTGCCTCCTGCGAAATACTTGTCGCTTCTGTGCCACCAGGTTTGGCCCAGCGACTCTTTAATACCCAACATCACGAAAGTGCCCATCCTGTTCCTGTCCGGCCTGCAGGATGAGATCGTCCCGTGAGTCCGATACCGCTAGCCCGTCTTGGCCAACAGCGACCCAGCAATCCTACATCACCTCAGCTGTCCCATTTGTCGACTCGTCGTCATCATTAAAACTCCTTGGCGGATACTGAATCCTCTGGGTTTGGGACTACCATATTGCCGTTTACATGCATGACCCGGTGTCTCGCGCTAATTATGTATGTCTTAGACCAAATCACATGCGCAAGCTCTACGAGTTATCGCAAGCACCCAACAAGATCTTCAAGCCGCTCCCCGCCGGCGACCACAACTCAAGCGTGCTCGAGGAGGGTTACTTCGAGTCGATATCGGACTTTATCGCCTCCATCACCCAGGAATATCCCACCACGCCACCCGAGAAGAGTCGCATGTGAGCTGCGCGGGATTTAGAGCTGGCGGGAGCCGGGTCGCGAACTAGGCGCCGGTAGTGCGGGCGCCCAACCTTCACCGCCCCCCGGCGGCCGGGAACCAAGAGCGAGGTCGCTCGCTCACTCGTTTATGTCTGTATATCAGCATGGGATTCTGGGCTTTCGTATAGAGAGCAAGCATGTGGCGGCAGGGCTGGTTGGGACACCGGTGTCCTCAGGCATGCATTGACGAGGCTATTTTGGCCCCGTGGACTGGGAAACAAAATTGCGCCTTTGATAAAGATACCCCCCTGTTGAACTTTTTGACTGTATTATCTATCTGCCTTGCAACCAACCAGGTTGTTTTCCTGTACACAGGAAGCTGGTATTCGCTTGTCTCAGAAGGAGAAGGCTGGAAGGGCTGTCCAGAAATGAGCTGCTGCGCCTGAGGAATGGAGGTTCCGGGGTGTAATTATCAGTGCGGCGATCCAAAGGTGGGTGGATGTTGACCAGGGGGTCTGGGAGTGGGGGCCAGCCAGCATGTTGGTTCTTAGAAAAGAGATACACAAGCAAGAAACACTCAAAGAAGCAATCCAAGATAGGAAACCCTGTTCTGTCGGGATATTTCAAGAGTCTCCACATGTGTACCAACGCGCCGGAGACAAATGACAGTGTTTCAGACAGGAAACGAACAGATCGAGAAAAAGGAAGGCTGAGAAATAAGACGAGTGCAAATTCTGGCCTGGAAATCACTTGCGATATCTCCCATCTCGCGTAGATCTCCGCCACAGGCTACCAACCACAAGCGACATGAGCTCACGGCGAAGAAGAAAAGTTGGATCAGCACACACATGGGTTGACGATCATTTCATTTATTACTCTCGCCCACGATTACGGGCCAGACCGCCGTGCCTGGGTTTTCCTCGGTTAATTGTAGAAGCTTTCCCGTGCACGTGGGACATCCAAGGTCGGCCGGCCGGGCTTGCCTTGCTTGCCTGGGCCCATGGGGTTCTTTTCCCCGTGAGAAACCCCCATACGAGGAAATGCGCTGAAAGCGAGATTGCGTCTTTCGCTGAGCCAGCCACCAGCTGTGTACTCAAGTCTGAACAGAAATGTTGGCATTGTGCACCGCTTTCACGGCGAGACACCCCGTCTTTCCCCCTCCCCCGTCCGTCCTCCGTCGCTGTCACTTTTCCCACATCTTCCTTCAAGCCAGAAACGTAGACTGAACTACTGCTAATCTTCTTTACTCCTCGGCGGGGACCTCCGCCTTGTTCTCCTGCTTTCTCGCGCCGAGCCGCCGCAGCGCGACGAAGCCCGTCCCGGGTACCTTGGCGTCAATGACCGGCGCCGCAGCCCACTGCCTAGGTCGGGCCGCGGCACGGCTGGCCACCTGGGACCAGCCGCCGGCGCCGCTGCCGCCAGACCCGTCGCCCTCACGCCGCAGAATGTGTGGCGACGTAGCGCCTGCCACGGCGCACAGCACCACCCCGCCGGCGGCGAGGCCGTCGGCCGACATGGCCTTGGCGACCTTTGGTTTGAGCGCGGCGAGGAGCGACTCCACCTGCGCGGGGGTCAGGGTGCCTGAGGCAATGGTCGCCACCGTCGTCTTGGTCGTGGCCCTGACAAGGACCTCGTCCGTGGGCAGGAAGCTCGTCGTGAGGGTGAGGTTGTTCTTGTGCTCCGCCGGGACCGCGGCGGCCAGGTCGGTGGCGAGGGCCGAGTCCAGCTCCTCGATGGTGAGGCCAAACCTGGGCTTCGAGATCAAGAGAGCGTTGTACGGCTGCGGGGCGGGCTTGGATGCGGCCGCGGATGACGCCTCAGTGCGCGCCGGCGTGGCCGCCTTGGCGATCCGCACACACTGCATGAGCGTCTTCCTCGGCGCGGACACGAACCGCGGTCCTTTGAATATGCTGACGTGCCGGTGGGGCTCTGGGTCCTGGCTCTCCGAGTCCAGGCCGAAGTCCTCAGCAAGCGCGTGTAGGAATTGCCGCTGGTATGACTTCATAGGCTTGAAGCGCATGTTGCGCAAATTCGACTCAGCAAAGACGCGGAACTCGCGCTCCTGAGTCTGTGCCCACTGGGTATTGTCCCGGAAGAGCTTAAGCGTGACAGCCTGGTAGGGAATGTGATCGTCCGTATGGTCTGGTTCGACGTTGAGGGCCTCGGCAAGCTGACGGTTACGTTTCTGCCGCGCGCACTCGTCGTCGCATTTCAGCGGCTCCCGTTGTGGTCCTTCCGGATTTATACGGGTTGATAGACACTTCACTTTCTGCTTGCGCCTCTGGCAGTCGCAGACCAGGAATGTCTCTGACTGGCATGGTTTGTCCTCGTTGCAGGGTAGTGGCGTGTGACATTCGTCAACACACTCGTGACCCTGCGGACAAGATCGTCTGGCCTTGTTGCATCGCTGTGAACAGTGTGTGCCGGGGATGTCCACATCCTCGCATTCGCCTTCACGATGACAGAGCTTTTGACATGCGTGTAGACTAGCTAGGTTGTCAGTATTTTCAAGGACGTGGGCTTGAGGGGTTGTTCAACCTACCCGCACTTCAGTTCCTTCATACACGGCCGACCGCAGCGAGGTTCTTCAAACCAGCACGGCTGGTTCTTCAGTACCTCTTTGCCGCAAATGCAGCGCTTTTCGACTAAGAATGGGCATTTAGGGCACTCCACGTCGTCCGGGTGGCACTGGTGCTCAACCTGAGGGTGATTGCAGTTCGTCCGAGGTCGAGTACACTGAAACCGACACTGGGGAGGTTGCGTACCACACTGTGAGGATAGGTCAGTCACGTCCAGGCATTAGGCATGGCCCATAAAATGATACATACTGGCTGGGGAGGATAGAGCCGAGTGCGACCACAAGCACACGCTATTTCCTCAAAGATAGCTTCAAGGCACGAGTTGCAACTGCCTCGATGGCAGAGTTGCTCACAGAAGTGTTTCTGGCACGTCAGCAAACGCCCACACATCCTCGAGCAAATATGTTCATCTTCAACGTCTTCAGTTGCAACATTCGCTCTGCGTCTGTTGGCCTGGCGCTTGGCTGCGGCCTTCTCGCCGCGGCAGCAGCGGGAGTCGCATTGATGTCGTCCACAGTTCAAAGTGGCTCTGCATGTCCGGAAGCACATTGGCTGCTGGACCTCTTCCGGGGGGACTTGTTGACAGGTAGACTCAACTGTTGTCCGGCCGCACTGGCAAGAAATATCCATCTTCTGGAAACATGGAGGACATTTCTCAGTGTGACAGGTCTCCTGACAGAAATGGCCACAAGACATCTTGATTCCACAGGTCTGCGTGCAATGGGCAATTTTGTCTTGGCACGACTGTCGAGGTTCCGCCATGATCTCTTCCAACAGCGTCTTGCCGCAAGGGCAGTGCGTGACCACATCAGGAGACAGAGGGCAATGGGCGGCATCTTCGTCCTGGGGATGGCACGGCTTCTCGCACGTGTGGAATTCGCAGTCGTATTTGCGCCCACAGCCTTGGTCGCAGGAGAAAGAGCTCTCGAACCAGGTCCCGGACGAAGTATCGGACTCATCTGATGGGTCAGCTTGCAGCTGTCCGAAATTGTAGCTTTCAAGGATGTCCTCTCGCTTATTGCAGAGGATCTCCTTGCGTTCCTTGCCGCAATAACAGGTTGAGACCACAGGTACGTTGCAAGAGCCGCAGAGACCTGGGTGGCATGTTTGACTGCAAAAGTGCTCTCCACATGGCAAGAGATCTCCGCAGACCTCGTTGCAGCTGAAACCAGTGACATAGTCGGTGTCGATGCATCGCTTCTGGGAGGTGTGCTTGCCGCAGAAGCACGGCTGAACAGGGCCCATGAGCGTGCAAGGAGGACATGGGCCTGAATGGCAGGATAACGGACACGGGTGTGGACAGGTTGCGCGTGGTTTCGAGCATGTCTGCCCACAAGAGTGAGGCGGTAGCCCGGGAGTTGACTTTGGGTTCAACTCCTTGGAACACCAACAGGTATAGGGGCCGGGCTCTTCGGTCAACTTTGAGTTGCAGCCTGGGCATCGCCAAGTGGGTTCCTGGCCCTGTGGCTGATCGCCTTCCATCTGGCTCTTGTACCATTTCCGGGTGCAGTGGTGATGAACAACAGTCCAGCAGGTAGTGCACGCCCATATGCGCGACGTGCGGACGACCTCGGATGAGCAAATGACACACTCGTACTGGCCGTTATCGATGTCCTCGTGGATTCTCGTGGTCAGATCCGGGGCCTCGGACTTGGAAGCTCTCCTTTGGCGTGGCTTCGGCGCATCCTGGGGTTTCGACCTGGGCGGTCGCCTCTCCCTTGTCGGCACGGGCTGGCCTGGGACGAAGGCAGGTGCGTCGGCGCTGAGGGATGACGCGGCGTCTTGATCCACTGCGGAGGAAAGATGGCCGCCAAATGCTCTGCGAGGGGCAATTTGAGTCCCTTGAGCAGCCTGACCTCCCCTGCCTCCTCGTCTTCCACCCCTTCTCTCCCCCCGTCCCCTTGCATTTGCCGTTCTTGGATCCACCGAGCCGGGTGTCCTCTCGCCCGTCGCTGTGCTCGAATTCTCGGACGTTATTGGGTTGGCGTTGCCGCCTGATGGCGGCGCTTGCCCTGCACCTCCATGACCAGCAGCTCCGTTGCGTGCTCCCCGGCCTCTTCCCCGACCAGGCCTGCCCCTCCTGTTTGAGCCTGAGTTGCCCCTCTGCGACGATGTTGGCGGTGGTGCCCCAGGTGCGGGCGTAACTTGAGAGTCAGCCATGACGACGTCAGTGGATGTTGATGTGTGGCGTCCCAGACTAGATTGTCGGGAAGCCAGTGTGATGGAGTGTGGTG
Source organism: Diaporthe longicolla (assembly GCA_000800745.1). Classification (NCBI taxonomy): domain Eukaryota; kingdom Fungi; phylum Ascomycota; class Sordariomycetes; order Diaporthales; family Diaporthaceae; genus Diaporthe; species Diaporthe longicolla. The sequence continues at coordinate 264,305 of JUJX01000017.1, read as the reverse complement.
TTGCGCTTTTTGAAATACAGCGACTTGGAAAATTTGGGAAATTGCTGCGAAGGATTTGTGTTCCGACTCGAAGTGAGTTGGGAATTACTTTGAGACGGAAGCTGAGCGTTGTTGAAAGACAATACAGACACAGGTGGGCAGTGAAGTGAAAGGCTGATGTAATCAGGTTTGGCCACTGCAGTCAAGGTTAAAAAGTTTGTTGCTTTGTGCTGTAGTCTAGGTGCAGAGAATGCAAACGAAGCCCCGTCCCAGTAGCCCGGTGGCGAGCTATTTGGGTCTTATCTGTGGCAGACCTGCCAGAGGAATCTCCCGGGGGGGGCAGGTAGAAAACAAAGATTTCGCAGTTGTCGACCAATTCAGCTCCTGCCAGGGGCGAAGCCATCCACAGAGTGACTCAGAATGAACGATGACCCAGTCGGTTTCGATGCAGTCAAAACAGGCACCTGCACACCCCTGCACCCGAGCTCCGCTAGCCGCTTACGGGGCCCGAGTGCTTGGTCGGTCCCGCTTTGCCACCCGTGCAGGCGGCCCCAACCCCAGTCCTCCCGGGACGGAGACTGGACTTAGGCTACCTGCACAGCACAATTTATCTGTGTCTCAGTTATTGTGACTCTTTGCACCGCCCCGCCGGTTCCACATTAGTGACTTCTCGAAGCTGAGTGGGATTCCCGAGCCTATGACTCCCACACATCGTCTAGTCGGCATTGGCGAAGCTCGCATTGCTCCCATTATAGAGAATCTACGCAACCTAGCAACAAGTGCCCAAGGCCGTAACATGAACCTGACTGGCCTGTGTATGGCACAAGAATTCGCACCTGATTGACTCGAAGTTGGTTCAATTGAAGCTTGGGTGCCACCAATGATGGGTGGCTCCCCCAGCGGAATACTTATTTGCGATTAGCTTTCCATGGACTCTGAATCGTTGTCCACGCGGGCCGCCCTCCCTTATATCTGTACAAGGCAGCGTTCCTTGAAAAGTAGAGATTTCCAGGTTTTGGGGAAACCTGTATGGATTGGAAACACCTGCAACTTCATGTTGGAGCCTGTGTCAAGATCAATTGATGGCATGGAACGTGGGTAAAAATCCATAAATGCTTATTTGGTGTCTGCACTTGTGGAACCAAGTCAGGCACACAGTAACGTTCTTGGAACCAGAGGCTAGAGATTATTTCTCAGAAGCTGAGATTCAGTCAAGAGACTCCACTAAATTTTATTCTCTCAGGAGAAATCACTCCCCAGCGCTTGAAGCAAGTGCACACAGAAGAATCAGGGTTGTATAAATGATACTTACGGACTATGAGCCGTTGTGGGAACGCGCGTCTGTTAAGCTTGCGCGGGCGACGTGACCAAACGTCAGAGATGAATGATACTCATGCATTCAATACGCTGGGTATGCGACTGTTGCAACTTTGTAGATGGTCCAGAATGTGACAAGCGCTTTGCGACTGAGCGCGATATCCGCGGGTCCCATGTGTCACAGTTTCTATTGTCAGTCGTAAAAATCTCGATGTGCTGCAGTGATGCGTGTAACACTTGGTTGGTAAATACACTTTGACAATGTTCGACGCTGCGAGTCAAAAGGAAGTGGCTTAACCAGTCTCATGTATCCACCGAGTTAACTGAATTCTGTCAGGGCTTTAGTTGAGCTCTTTCATGTTTCTCTGTTCCAAGGCCATCATGGTCTACGTCTGGAATTTACTTTTGATCCGATATACACGCTGTGTCCTGTCCTACTCGATCAACCATAATTTTCATATTGGAGAAGAAATTACAGCTAGTTTGATTGCCTCAGTGCTATCATTATCTTTGAGCAGCTAGGGGTTTATTAGTCCAGTTACGGCCCAATTCGAACAGCCCTCCACATCGCTAAGCTTTATTGAATAGCCATGCTACGCGCAATCAGAGCTTTGGAAGCTGGTGGGAAAAGACAAAACTAACAACAGAGAGCCAACAACGGGCCACAGGCTTGCCATAAACATAATTTGTGCACTCTCTTGCTCAAGTCTCCAGGGCTTATCTTCACATCAGCCATCATGAGGACACTAGACCTACAAATTCGGCGAATGGAATTGTAGACAAATGTGCTTTTCCGTCGAAACGGAAGCCAACGGCGTGATATTATAGGCTCGTCTAATACATTCAGCTCTGTGGCCTGTGCTGAGTTGAGATGGTACTTCGCCGAGTAACATTTGCGCGTCTACTCTTTGAGCAACAGATCTTCTTTTTGCAAATACAGAGGATGTGAAACATTGGTAATAGCTGTAATTTAGGCGTTTCAGTGTCACCTACGGATTGTAATTAGATGAGGACATCCATGGCACCTGCACGTGGGCCGGGGTTGTTAGCTCCGAAGCCAACTTCTCAGACATTTGGACATCAGCGTCTATAATGTTCTGTGATATACAAAGATGAGATGGACCTGACCTATTGAGGACATAGCGTACAACTATGGGCAGTGCTTATAGCCTAATTCGGTAGAAGAGCTGAGGTCAAAAATCGCGCAATGCAAAGGAGAGAATGAGACAGCCCCCAAGATGGTTTGCAAAGTAAACGGGAGGTCGGGAAACACTTGGACGAAGGTCTACCAATGCTCTTGCAAAAGAGCAGGTCGAAAGAAAGCCCCAGGGCGTCCTATCTGGGAACTATCACCGGCTTATCTCTGGCTGGGCTTCTCTCCGCGTCGAATCCAGGAACGAAGATAAGTGCGCGGGAGGTTCCGATAAAGACTTTGGTTGGAAGAGCGGTGGGACCTGATCCTAGTCTTAGCTCAGGAACTGTCATGCCCATAAGCTGACTACAAGACTATTAGTTCAAGCCTGTGACTCCTTCAGAAGAATCTTACTGAATGCAGAAAATTGTGGATTGTACTAGTCTCGCAGGAAACGATATAGGACAAGTGCCAGGGTGGCATGAGAGCGGGATGATGGTCAGCTGCTCCCTCAATACCCAAGAGGGGTATGCTCGTAAGGTCAGACATCAGTTGTGGATGTGGGTGTGAAGAAGTCGATAGTCTGCCATGTAGCGCCGCAAAGGACTTTAGAAAGGGTTGGTCCCATCACATGCGTAGTAAGTATCTGGGTAAGTAACAGGCTGACTGTGTCGTTGGGGCCCCCACTTGCGGGCTGAGAGACAGAGAGGCAGATTGGGTTCTGAGAGGGCAATATGTGGCCGAATCGAGAAGGGCCCAGCCGTTGGGCGTGGCTGATGATGCCACGATGGGAACCGGCGGGGTAAAGGGCGGGATTGAAAGGATGGCGCAGCTATGTTGCTATCAACGAGCTGCGCTCCGTGGCTGCAGAAGCTGAAGTGTTGCATGGGGGGCCCTCTGCGTGAGTTGTGACTACATTTGACGTCCGAAGCTGGGCGGGTGGGCAGACGATGACCTGACACCCAGACTTGGCAATGCGGCAACGGGGCTCGAGACCATAGCACGGTGAGAAAAGAGAGGGCAAACATTTGAGGTCTTCCACTCGAATGACGAAAATACCGCCCTGCATGGAACGAGTCCGCGCATTGTGTGTAGGCCTGCATGCTTCAAGTGCTGCCGTCCATGCAGCATGCTATTGTGAGCCATGTGGCCCCGAGACCACCGTGGCTGCGCATGTGGCTGGCTAGATGCACCACCTCAAACAAAGAGGTCGAGTGACGCGGGATCCAAGCAGACACAGCATTCCTAGTATCAGTACCTGGCTATTATCCACAGGAGCCCTCCCAGGAACTGCTCCCATCGAGCAGGGGTAGTGCCTTTGTTTGGGGTATGGTGCGAGACGGTTGCGAGTGCACATGAGCAGACTTTAATATAGACTTGACGTCAGATAGGGCAATTGCCTGAATGTTGAAATTTGATCACCAACAGAGCCTAGGCAGAAGCACGGTCGGGTGACACGAATCGAAACTTTCACCGGTAGCGAACCGCATGCGATAATTCCGAAGTACGTATGTATGTAAGTATTCAAGACACACATGCAGAGTCTCTCTCCCGTGCGTGCAGCAGCCGTCAGTCCGGTTAAGCTCCCGATCGAAGATGAGGTGTTCCATCCGAGGCCGTGTTTCGTTAGGGTTAAGTCTGGTGCCCAGGTGTGATTGAACGCCCCCTGTCACGTTCGTCCTGCCGCTCCTCTCGGCTGCAACCACTTGATGTTAGTACATACGCATCTAGGTACCTATGTCTTTGGACAGGTATCACATCGTTGGGCTGCTAAGGAGGATTGCTCAGAGACTGAGTAATTCACGAGGGGGAGAGGAAAAATAGTCATGTAGAGACATGACCCAACCCGGCTTTGGTCAGAGCTACCTAGGAACAACGTCACATTTCCTGCACCGATCATACACGGGCGGAAAACACTGCGGGGAGACTTGGACTATTACTTTTTACATAACATGTACGTGAATACAAAGATACGTTGAAGTCTTTTCAAAAAGTTCTGAGCCCTCTGACAATGCATTTGATATTTCTGATGTTATCGACTTCCAACCTGCGCACTGCAACTCGACATGATAGAGGCGTCCTTAGTAGTAAACAAGTCTGGGCGAATAACAGGGAGAATATCTCGATATTCGTGGAGCAAAGACGTATTGCTTCAGGATCATCTGGGTGGAAGTGGAGTGAGTGGGAAAGAACCAGGGCTAGCTCACAGGCCGCTACTCAATATTACCTACTAAGCTCATGTCAAAGCATGTCGTAGACTTCGCTGATATTCTACGATCCAGCGACATGCGGAATGTTTATATTTCAAGAAAACGAATCATGGTGGGATTCTCGGATGTTAATAGTGCGCCTCAGGTGCTACAATTTGAATGGCAGTTTGCATGGTGAAGTCATCGGTAATTGCGACATTAATATGACTAGGAGCCCAGAGAAAGTAAGGGCGAGTGTGGAGTCTACAGTGGGAGAGGAAATACATAATTTGTGGTCAAAGGCTGTTGCTTTAGTAGACGATACAACTTAGGTTTACAAATCAGTCGAGGAGCCGTTGCCACGCCATGCCTATCTTCACCACTGCACGACTGAAGGAGCATTACTTGTCGACGTCGACTTTGCTGAAGCCATGTCAGTCCACGAACAAATCTCTCTTGCGAGACACAAACCTTGGAAATGGACGACAGATGCACAGGTCAAGCACTGTGGGTAAGCAGACGGCCATAAACACCTGGGCAAGACTAACTACTGCGGGAATTTTGTACCGTCAGGGTGATCGAACATCAACCTTTTCGCCTTGAGCCTATCTAAAGGCCTGTGAAATATATTGTGAAGGTACTATGCGCTTCACTTAGTTCCGTAGCACTCGTGCCTGAGAATATGAGCGGCCGAGTGTTGTTCTTTGTCACGGCAAAAGGCCTCACCCATATAAGCACGCGCAGTTGGGAGACCGTTGTCTGGGTAATTCTCGCAACAATTCTCGTGACAAGTCCTGACGGCTGGGAAAAGTTCCAACTGCTTGCATACCGGGCCGAAGAATCTGGCAGAGACTATCTCGTAAACCGTTGTCCCGATGCAGCAACAGCCAGTAAATCTGCGGCTTCCTTTTGACTCACAATGTACGTTGGCTTCTCCAGCGCCAACAAGCTTCAATACCTCGCATGTACAGGGCCAAGCTTAGGTCTAGTACGGCGGTTCATAGCAGTCACTGTTCAGAAACCTTAATTTACTCACTGCACCTACCCCTACTTTCCTAGTTTCCCCAACAACTATACCCTCCTAAGCTATAAACCCTACTCTTACCTAAAAAGTTTTTACTTTTACAAATATTATATTATCCCTACCTTCCCCTTCTTATATCCTTAATTATATATAATTATAAATAACTATATTTATTCTCTTATTAATAAAAGTATTATTATTATATTACTATTATATCTAAGTATCTACTAGGCTACTTTACCTAGCTTAATAAGCTACTATCTAAGCCTCCTACTAAGGAGAAGAACTATATTAATAACTTATAGCTTACTATCTAGATTATTAACTAGCTCTATATATATAAGTTTAATAATATATACTACCTCCTTAATTAGAAAAAAATATAGTCCCTCTATTACCTATATATTTATTAATTATAACCTATCTACTAATATATTTTAACTATAAAAAGTTATCTATCTCTTTTAATATAAGGTCTATATAAAAAACTAAGTTAAGGTTAAGGTAATAATTAATTTTAATAACCTTTAATATATATATACTATTACTATATACCTTTTTTATAATAAGATAGGTATTAAGACTTATAATACTTATATAAATAAGAGAAGTAGTAGTTTAGAAGAGGAGTATATTATAGATATAGAGGGATAGATTATAAGAGCCTATATAAACTACTACTACTCTAACTATAATAGTAGATACTCTATAGTAATTAGTATATATCTTATTATACTTTATTAATAAATATACTATTAATAATAATAGAGCTTAAGGAGGAAAAGGATAAGGAGTACTATAGTAAGACTACTTCTTTCTATAGCTTTATTTAGAATTATTTTAAGAAGGTAATAATTAAGGAGCTAGAGAAATAGAAGAGTATTATTAATAAGTAGTTAGAAGAGAATAAGTAGGACTTTATAAGCTTAGCTAAGAGTACTATTACTTTAATAAAAAGGTACTATACCTAGGAGAATAGTATAGGAGTAAGGAGTTATTAGTATTAGTATTTAAATATAGGTATATTAGGAGATATTTTTATATAGATATATAGGGAGGCTAGGGTAGTTATAGGGTGTTATAGCTTAGAAATTATAGATATATAGCTATAATTATAGCCTAATAATTAAGGAATATTAAGTTTTAATCTATTATTTTATATATTAAAAGAAGTATTATAATAAGTAAATAGTAATTAAAATAGTAAAATATACCTATATATAAGAATATATATATTTAAAGAGGAATATATATATTTATATATTAATAACTATTTTTAATAGTACTTTATCTAAATCCTTTATATAAATACCTTTATTAATTATATATTTAATTTTTTATTTAGTTAATATTATTAATTATTTAATAAATTTTAAAATTAAATAAAAAAATATATATTATTATTAAAATAAAAAAGAAAATAAAAACTAATATTTAAAAAAGATTTTTTTTAAAAATAAAAATAATAAAAATAAATAATCTTTTTTAAATATAAAGTTAAAAGATTTATAGTTAATTTTTTTTAATTAATTTTATTTAATTATTTTAAATTTATAATTTAATTTAAATTAAAAACTATTTTTATTTTAAAAAAAGTTTTTTTTAAATATTAGTCTTTATTTTCTTTTTTTATTTTAATAATAATATATTATTTTTTTATTTAACTTTAAAGTTTATAAAATAGTTAATAATATTAGAATTTATATTAAGTTTTTTTAAATAATTTATTAAAATATTAAAGATTTTTAAAAACTTTTTTAAAAACTTTTTTTATATAATTAAAAACTTATATATTAATTTTTATTTTATAATTAATTATTAATTCTATATATTTAAAATTATATATAATAATAAATTATAATTAATTTATTTAATAATTATTTTAATTTTAATAATATAATAAATTAAAAAATTATTTTTAAATAGTTTTATNAATTCTATATATTTAAAATTATATATAATAATAAATTATAATTAATTTATTTAATAATTATTTTAATTTTAATAGTATAATAGATTAAAAAATTATTTTTAAATAGTTTTATAATATAATATAAAAAGATTATAGTAAATAAATATATATTTAAATAAAATTAGAATTTATATATATTTTATAAAATAATTAAAATAATAATAGTTATTATTATTATTTATTTTAGTTAATTTAAAACTTTAAATTATATAATATTAATACCTTTTTTAAATATAAGGTTAAAAAACTTATAGTTATTTTTTTTAATTAATTTTATTTAACTATTTTAAATCTATAATTTAATCTAATATTTAAATTAAAAACTATTTTTCTTTTAAGAAAAACTTCTTTTAAATATTAGTTTTTATCTTCTCTTTCTATTTTAATAATAGTATATTATTCTTTTACTTAACTTTAAAGTTTATAAAGTAGTTAATAATATTAAAATCTATATTAAATTCTTTTAAATAATTTATTAAAATATTAAGAATTTTTAATATAAAAAGATTATTTTTAAAAATCTTTTTAAAAGCTTTTTTTATATAATTAAAAACTTATATATTAATCTTTATTTTATAATTAGTTATTAATTCTATATATTTAAATAATAGATTATAGTTACTTTATTTAATAGTTATCTTAGTTTTAATAATATAATAAGCTAAAAGATTACTTTTAAATAATCTTATATAAAAAAGTTATATTATTTAGTTTAATTAAATAAGTATATATTTAAATAAAGTTAAAACTTTTAAAATAATAATAGCTTTTATTATTACTTATTTTAATTAATTTAAAGCTTTAAATTATATAGTAATAGTACTTTTATATAATACTTAATAATATTAAATTAACTTATAACTTATAATAACTTTAATTTTAATAAAC
>JUJX01000017.1:194311-239822 GCA_000800745.1 Diaporthe longicolla | reverse complement strand
TAATAAAAAATTAAATAAATATTAAATAAATAATTAAATAAAGAATTAAATATATAATTAATAAAAATATATATATAAAGAATTTAAATAAGGTATTATTAAAAAGAGTTATTAATACTAGAATATATATATTTCTTTTTAAAAATATATATTTATAGATATATATATATATATTTAGATATATAGGTATATTTTACTATTTTAATTACTATTTACTTACTATAATACTTCTTTTAGTATATAAAATAATAGATTAAGACTTAATATTTCTTAATTATTAGGCTATAATTATAACTATATATCTATAATCTTATTTCTATAATACTATATAACTACTATAGTCTTCTAATATATTTAACCTTAATCTTATAAAAATACCTCTTAATATACCTATATCTAAATACTAATACTAATAACTTCTTACTTCTATACTATTCTCCTAAGTATATTATCTTTTTACTAAAGTAATAATACCTTTAGTTAGGCTTTAGTAATCCTTATTAATCTTTAAGTAATACTATAGAATAATAAGCTATAACTTATTATACTAGTACTCTAAATCCTTTATATATACTATTTTTATATAACCTTTCTTAAAATCCTAAAAACCTTTAGCCTTTTAAATTATAGTTAAGGCTTTATTAATCTTAAGCTCTATTATTATTAATAGTATATTTATTAATAAAATATAGTAAGATATATATTAATATATAAAAAGTACTTCTTATTATAGCCTCTTAAATAGTAGTTTATATAGGCTTTTATAAGTAATCTATTATTAAGTATAAGATAGTACTCTATAGGGCTACTTATAGTAAGAGGGTAGTATTACTAGTAGTATTTATTTTCTATTATAGGTTTAAAAAGGTATATAGTAATATTAATATAGTTAGTATTATATTTAAAACTAAATATTATAATAAGATTCTTATTATTTTTATAGTAAATCTTACTATAGAAGAGATAAAGGACTTTTTATAGTTAAGATATATTAGTAAATAAATTATAATTAATAAGTATATAAACTATATTTTATTCTTTTTAAGAATATAGTATATATTATTAAACTTATACTTTAAAAGCTATTTAATAATTTAAATAGTAAGCTCTTTATTATTAAAGTAGATCTTTTATTTAGTATTATTATTTAGTAGCTATATAAGATTCTTATTACTTTAGGTAAATTAAGCTAATAGATCTTTAGCTATAATAGTAATATAATAATAATACTTTTATTAATAGGAGAATAGATATAGTTACCTATAATTATATATATTTAAGAATAAGTAAGTGGAAAGGTAGGATATAATGTTTATAAAAGTTTTTAGGTGAGAGTGGGGTTTGTGGCTTAGGAGGGTGTGGTTGTTGGGGAAACTGGGAAAGTAGGGGTAGGTGCAGTGACTGTAGGGGTTTCCGAACAGTGACTGCTATGAACCACCCTACAGGACGTCCTACAATTCTGCACCGCCTTCGACAGTATATCGACCCACACCCAGCATGAACAATTGTTGCTTAGCCATCCGTCCCTTTTGGCATCTATCGCGCTTTCCTCAGTGAGTTGGAGTTGGCTGTCAACCAACCCAGGGTCACAATCACAGCTTTGTTACAGTCGCGGCCGGGCAAAGGTCTCCGCTATTCCATGGCGGCCTTGCCCGATCCAGGGGCGACAGGGTCCCTGAATGCAACGTCGAGCTCTCCCCGGGCCCTAGCCCTTGTGCCTCCTGTGTTTCAAAAAACATGGCATGGCACACTATAATGGAGCCCCCCCAAAAAGTCCTGTCGAATATTCTCTGCTACACCATGGAGGTGGCTGAGCCTCTGCGCGAGATATCAAGGGCTTTCATGCCCGAATTCTGGTGCGGTGTGACTACTCAGATTTCGAACAGGCTTAGGGCCCTGGAAGATACGAGGCCGCCGGCGAGCATGTTTTCTGTAGATCTGTGTACTCTGCTTGGGATGGCGTGGCTGGACTTGCGCGGTCAACGCGAGCAGGCGTGCATCGCATGCCTCACTGCCAGATAGGACGCAACTGCTCCAGTTGCACCATCGAGATTTCCGCAGGAGGTCGTCCACACGTGGGCATGGGAGCATTCTGTCACCGGCTCTAGACTCCGGACCGTAGAGTGCCCACTGGCGAGACCCCAGACCCACCCAGTATTTGATTGCCCTCCTCGAGCCGGTTACCGTGAGTCTTGCCTCGGCAGCGGCCCCGAGCTGTACTATTGCTCGACCGCGGAATAGCCTCATCTCCAGGCCTGGCCTGCTAGCCACATGGGGGCCCGTCGACTATTGACAGTCAAGAATTGCATCTCATCTTGTGGACGAGACCTCATTTCGTCATTTGAACCCCGCGCCCGCCCCTCCTCGCTTCAACTACCAGCTTGCATCCTCTGTAACCTCTCCTCCGCCGCCCTTGCCCTCCTCTCCCGCTCCAACCTCATCCTCTGCTCGGGGGTCAAGCCCCTGGCTTCCTCCTGCCTCTTCTCTTCGGCGCTCTTCTCGACGCTGCCGCCGAGGACACCGCCGCCCTTCCGCTTCGCACTGTCGTTCACTTTGGGCCCCTGGGTCTTGAGCCTCTCCTCCTCGCCTTTCCTCCTCTCCGCCTCCTTGCGCTCCGCCTCCTTCCGCTCGCGCTCGCCTCGCTGATCCGCCTCCTCTTTTTTCATCCCCGGCGGCACCTTGGCCGCCTCCCAGTCCCACGCGCCTTCGCCCAGCTCGTGTCGAGCCACGCGGAATGCGTCCCGTGTCGCGCGGTCGCCCGCCAGCTCGAATGGCGTCTTACCCTCGCCGTTCGGCATCGTGGGATCCGCCCCGCCGCGGGTCAGCAGGCCCACTATCAGGGCGGCTGCGTTCTGCGCCGCTGCCAGGTGCAGCGGCGTCGGGGCATGGTGGTTCACATCGGCGGGCTGGAAGCGGAAGTTTGGTTCGAGAGAGTTGGTCTTGATGTATGACAGTAAGGCGGGGAGTTTCGACCGGCGGACAAGGGCCTGTATCTGCTGCGTGTGGAGCAGGGCCGTCTCCTCCTCCTCGGTGGGCTTGGGTGGAGCCGGCTTGGAAGGCTTACTTGATGTGTGCACCTTCGTGGCCGCTTCTGTGGTGGCATTTGGGTCCACTGGTAGTAGCTCCCTCACCTTGAGCCGGGTCAGCTCGATGAAGGAGCGCATCAGCTCGTTCTGCGTCGCCCGCCGCGTGCTGAACGGAAACCCGCGTATCCGTGGGTCATTTGCACGCAAGACCTGCCCTTCGTATGGGCCGTAGAGCGTCCGCCGATTCGTAACTCCCGTTGCCCGGATGAAGAGCAGGTCTGCTGTGTCCAGGAGACCTTTCCAGTCGGTCAGGAGCTGCCGAACATCGTCGACCAGGGCCTGCTCATTGTATCGACGAAGAGTTGAACCTGCCGAGTGCGCGGCGCCCTTGGCGTTGTCATTTGCGGACTGTGAGCCACCTTGTTTCCTTCGCGTGGTGTATCTGTGGAAAGTCTTGTGTGCCAGGACCGTAGCTTCGCGGTTCATGGGCCCTGACCCGGCTTTTGTCTGCCTCGGGGCGAGCGCAACTACCATCGCAGCGAAGTGGCCGCCTCCGATCATGCAGAGGAAGATGTGTGGCCCCTTGTAAGCCACAGGTGGTTGAGCCCCGTCCTTACTGGCCTTTGGGGCTGCCAATGGCTGCAGCTGGCGCTGCTTGACTGCCTCTAGTATGCTGTCCTCCTTCTCGAGCTCCTCGCTCGTGAAAAGCGCCCTATATATTCCGAAATAGTTGTTTTCCGGCAGTGTGGAAGACGAAAACCACATCATCGGCGGCTTTCCAGTGCCTTTCCCCTTCCCTCGGCCCCACTCTTCTCCATCGTCACCGTGTTCCCCAGCGCGCTTCTCAGCGAGAGTTGCCTGCTTCTTGAGAAGTGCCGTCAATGTTGAATCCCTCTTGGACTCGTCGTCCTCGGCTTCAGAGGATTCCGAGTCTGATCCAGACAGACTCTCGTCTAAGTCCCCAACCAACTTCTCAAATTCGGCCTCTGACACAGGCTTCTGTCCCCTCAGCTTCTGTTTCAGGTTGTAGTTGTGCAAGTCTGATTTCTGGTGGCCTCGTTGGTCAAGCACGGTGGCGAACGTGAGACCGCATAGTGAGCAGGCTGGCGAACCGACTGCGTTCTCGGATGGTGCTTGCGACGGCTCGTAGGCAGACGCTGAGGGTGCCTCTATGTCTGGTTGTTGCTGCGCCTCAGTCTCTAGCTTGAGCTTGAGCGTAGCCAGGACTTCTGGAGGGAGATCATAGACTGCAGTGTGTTTTTGTGTCAGCGATGCGCAACTTGATTTTGGCTTCAGGAAAGCGCAAGTCCATACGGTAGAGCGGCCGACGGAGAAGATCGTCCTGCTTTTTGGGATCCGTCGCCATGGTGGGCCTGGCAAACCACGAGAAGATTTGCTGAACGGTGACGGGTATGCAGATTGCCACAGCGTTCTGAGACAGGAGTCGCAGGCTTGATATAGCAGGGCAACAACGCAAAGCCTCGGCGTGACTGACTGCGGATGACGGGCCCCTCGGCGACCAGTTTGGGCTTATCGATAGAGAGGTTAAGCAGCTGCGAGGCTTAGGGTTAGGAGCGGTTCTGCAGACAAGACAAGTCGGAATCAACGTCTGGGAGCACTCGCTTCGATTTCAAGTAATCCGAGCCACAGAGCACCGACCAAAGATGATCCAACAGCATGAAACTGGTCCCTTCTCCTCGTGAATGATTCACCGAAATGTCTTTAAAGTCGCTCTTTCCGTGAGAGCTCCAGGCTCAACTCCTGTTATCTGTGGATGAAACCCAATTAGGGATGACCGGGATACCTTCGCCTATAGTTTACCATATAATTGAAACCTCATTGAGTCTCGAACGTCGAGAATGAAATTCAAATGAAATGCTTGTTGGTAGCACTGACAAAGTTCATGTATGTGGGTTGACATACTGCGTGTCAGGAGCGCAAGTGCTGTCTATCACTCGCTACTTCATTGCGAACCGTCATCCAGTGCTTGCAGGGCCGAACACATTTCAGAGAGCGGAGTTAGAATCTCATAGCTCACTTGGCCGAGATTCGAATTTCAATGGATGGTGATCAAGTGTGGTGGGTAGACAAGATGAGCCGGCACTACGCTGATAAAGCTGAGTACTGCAAGTGCTGTTGGGACTGTTGAGCTACACTTCTGGGCTCATCGACTTGAAAATCTACGACATGGGACTTGCCAATCGAACCCCGACGTCTAAGTGGGTGTCTCGAAGCTGCATCGAACTTCCTTTTTGGGGGGGGCCAAAACTTGCGGAGATCACCAAGAACATTTGATTGAAAAGGGAGTGCGTCTCATGGACGTGTTGACTTGCATTTTTGCTCATTCATGATAGAGGTTTCCTAGCCTTAATGATCATCAAGAAACTTTGATGTAGAAAACCTGAAATCGGGATGAATGCAACGAAGTTGGGCAAATCAGTCGGGCGTCCGTGCCGTAGACCGCGGCACATGCGAGAGTCCTCCTCACAATTCAAGCCTCACCTCCAACGTTCTCCTCCGCCTCTGCCTTCACACTGGACGCCTTCCCCTCACCGTCATCCAACTGCTTGGGGACGCATCCACGCTTGGGAGCTGGCGCCGCGAGAGCGTCGGCGGCCTGACGCCTGCCTCGCTTTTTACCGGCCTTTCCGCCGCCGTTCTCACCACCGGTGTTGTTGTTGCCGCCAGCCTTGCCATCGATCTTGCTTCCAACGTTTTTGAGCTTCTGAGCAGTGAAGTACCAGTTCCTGCCAGCAGCGTTGGCATCGGTGTAATGGGTCATGCTGGCGAGCCTCTCAAAGTCGGGCTGTCAGACAGCAAGGTGTTAGCCCCCTCCAGCACACGACAATCGTGAGATGGCATCTAGTGACGGTATGCGAATCGAAGTAAAAGTCTTTGCTTACCTTGGCACCAGCCTCCAACATCGTGATCATAGCCTTGATAGTGAGCTCGATCTCGCCTATTTTGTGTCAATCGCCTGCTATAACCTCCAGGGTGGTACGTTCCGGGACCTTCTACAACTTGAAAGATCGGAAGCGGTGGAAGGACATGTTGTACTTACGAGGGGTGAGACCAAAATACTGAGGACTGTCCTTCTTGGCAGGTCCAGCCATTTTGATTGGTAGTTGTTTGATGGAAAATGAATATGATGATGAGTATGCTGATGCTGGTGTGGAGTGCCCCGATGAAGGCAATTGAGTTGTGCAGTAATGAGAAGAACGAATAACGATGGTGCGGAGCTGTTAAAAAACAAGGCGAAGATGGAGGGCTTTTCGAATCAAGGTGGGCTTCAGATGATGTAAACAGCTGTAGAATTTTGGGAAGCATGTACAGTGTCTCAATCTTGGATCCAAAGAGAGAAGGCTGTGGGACTAAGCCGAGGCTGAGGACGAGGCTGGAGTTGTTCAGGTGCGACTGAGCACCTGACTCACATTGCTGACCCGCTGCTGTCTCCTCAAGTTGGCTTGGAGAGCGGGCCATTGGTTGCCATGGCAAAGATATCCGGCAGTCACAAGGGTATCATCGGGATACAGACTCAAGAAGACCAGGCTAAAAAATTGTATTTCTGGCCCCTTGAGGACAAGTTCTTTGTCTCATCCTTGTCAGCTCTCAGACAGGAGTTGACATTTAATGCGCATCCATCTGTGACATGCTCTGCCATTATCGTGCTGTATGAGTTTATCCGTTGCCTGTAATTCCTTTGAATCAAGCACTGGATCTCATCCCGTGATGTTGCAGTTCAAGAGCTTTATGTCATCCTCTTCTCCAAGGCCTTGCCTGAAAGACCACTGGCATGTGTGCATTCTGTAGCGGTATACTGCAAACCAATAATTTGTCGAAAAACTGACTGAGCTACCACAGCTATGGCCTCCTTTTCCAGTTGCTCGACAAATATTCCACACCAAAAGCTCACATATCCTCCATGATCTTTGACAGACTGGATTTTGGCAATCTCGATGGGATACTTGTTCCCTTGTCTATTGTTGTGGTCTTGCCAATTTTCTCATGTATTTTGATGCCTGTACTGATGCCTTGTGCCTACTTGTAAGACTTGAAAATGCTGAAGCCGTACGGCAACACCTTCCGCCTGTAGTGTCGGGGGGCTTTCGAGAAGAATGTGTGCTCCCCTGCCGTAACCAGACCACAACAGCAAGGAAAATTGGGATGACCGTGCCTCAGCGCTCTTAGCGGCAGTGCTTTGTTAGGTTTCTGGCAGACCATTTCCACGCACAGTTGGCTAGGTAACTGTGCGTGAGACCTATCGGGCAAAGAGTAAGAGGGAAAGGACTGGTAAGCCCATCACAGCTTCAAGAAATGCCGGGAGGCTCTGACTACATTGGAAGATGTTGTGAGTCGCCGATCTCCTGAGGAAAATCACATTTATGTAAGAGATTCGGTCTGTCATATCACATACACATGAGAGCTATGATGTTCAAGGTTGCATCTGTGAAAGCTGTAGCATGCATGCGCAGCCACTGTGCATTTTCTCCCGGCTACCAGTCGCATATGGTAAAAATGCCAGGAAGCTGAGTGTAATTCCTAGACGACAAAAACCAGGACTAATCGACGGATGCGACAAGAAGCTCCCTCCAAAAGAGCGGAGGGATATCTGAGTTCCAAGGCGATGACCTCATGAGCAGCTGGATGCTCCATCATAGCTCCCTGCCAGAAAGTTTGCAAGCTGGGACGGTTAGACCTCGCCGTTCACGTCCGCATCACTGGCAACGGCCTTGGGGGCCGCCTTTTTGGCGCGTTTCTTTGCCGGCTGCTCAGCCTCCTCCTCTCCAGCCTCCTCGCCCTCAGACTCCTCCTTGGCGGCGCGCTTCTTCTGATTCGGGGTGCGCATCTTGGCCGCGGTCCTCTTGGTGCCCTTGGTTGGGGTGTCGGCGTTCACGGGGGCGGTGCCAGACTCGGAAGGGGAATCCTTCATGAGTTTGGCTTTCGCCATGTACCACACGCGATTGGCGGAGTCGGCATTCTTGTGACCAGTGAGTCTGGCGAGATGATCCTTCTCCACCTGTGGATGTTATGACGTTAGGAAAGAACAGTCTGTGTGGCTCTGCATTCGTTACACGCAGAGCCTGGTGGAGATTCATACCTTCGAAGTTCCATCAATGAGCATGACCTTGAGAGCGCAGAGTGCAACTCTCACGTCACTGTCCGTGAGTCCGAAGGTCTCGTTAGAGGACATGATTCTGTTTGCCTTTAGTATCAGGTAGGTACTGTGACGTAGATTCTCTTATGCAGTGGCCAGCCGATTGGCGCGGCAGCTGAGAAATGTAAGGCTTTGACCCGCATAGTTGGTGGAAAGGAGCGAGCGAAATTCTCTGTCATGTGGGAGAGTAGACGGTAAAGATGTCATAGAGCGCGAGGGAAGATAAGGCTACTTACGATGCTCAGGATGACTGTAAAGTTTGCTTGTTGTCCTCTTGATGGATACTGGATTGTGGTGGTTCGAAATTGGTTAGCCACAGGTGTTGGTTGCAGGACTGATGAAACGGAACCACCAAACGTTGGCAACACGAAACACAAGAGAAGAATATGGGGAAAGGGGGATGAGAGCTGGCAGCTGCCTGTATTTCTTGAGGTTTTCTCTGTGCTCAAAGCTCACATAGACTCACAGTTGAGAACCTCAAATGCACGAGGTCAATGATGCCAAGAAGGCCTGGCTGGAAAGAGAAGAGAAAAAGCAAGCCAGGATGATGAATTACCTCAGCCTGCCCTTGAGTGCCGTGCCGTGTGAGTGGAGATCTTGGGTGTCTGTGAGCTTTTTGATGGAGAACATCAGATGACTGATGGACGGCGTGTTTTGTTTGATAACAGTGGAAGGAGTGGTGCTGGACTCTGCTGCAGATGGACTTGCCTAGAAGCTCAACATGGGTGCTGAGACAATGAACGGGGGTTGGTTGTAAAATCAGGATGTGAGGGTTTGTGCTGATGTCCATAAGCCCGCATATGTCGCTCTGGCCTTGCGTTTTTCATCATCAGAACGCACTACACTACGCAGCAAATCTATATGGTATGTTGAAAACGTGATAAGCTGAAATGCTTATCAAGGAGCCAGGGTACCGCAATCATGGTCACCCGAGGAACCTGCAGGAAATTTGGCCAAGAGAGGAGTAGAGTGTGCTCCTGTGTCGTGCGTTTTGTGAAACAGTTCACAAAATCCAAAAGAAAGCAGACATCTCATTTCTCAGGCAGACTTAGGCACCACCACTGCTCTGCTAAAACTCCAGTTTAGAGCCACAAACTTTGTCAAAGAGCCGGATTCAAGGTGTGGAAATGACTGTAGGATAAAAATTTGAAGCATGTTTACTAAGGAGCCATGCAAGCATGCCGGCAATCACATTCCTCACCTCAAGCACAGAGGCTGTTGGTATTGCTTGACCTCATCACCCTTTTGTGTATTCGCCTTCTAGTCCTTTACTGTGAATCTCTATGGAGGCTGGGCAATACAGCTGGATGTATGGAAGTGCAGCAAGATTTCAGGCATTGTGTTGTATGTCAATATTTATGTCAGCCACTACGTGATTCCGAGCAAGGGATTTGGTCTCACCTTCAGTTGTGGCAGCGGTGAGCTCTAACGAAGTCCAGCCAGCCCACGAAAGACACTCTACTGAGCCCACCTTTCGACTTCAGGTGTTCAAATGTTACAATTTCATCATTCTTTTGACCAGCCAGCAGGATCACACACACCCACACAACGGTGAGGATCCCAGATACGTGCTCCAGGGCTCATGCGTATAAGATGGCGAAAGGATTAGGAGCACAGCAACTGTGTCCAAAGACAATTGAGCTAACTGCAGCCGGCAAGATGGTTTTCGCCCAGGTGCTAAGGCACCCCTCCTGCTGGACTTGGTCTGAATTCTGCCCTCTGTCCCGTTACCCAATGCCTCTCACCGTCGGGAGCGGTTCTCCCTAGCCTTTTCTGTGTGTCACAAGGCTGAGGCCACATGCCTACTTATTGTATTTCAACCACTGTTATCAGCATTGTATGTTTTTCACACGCTGGGTCTTGAGCGTTTACCACTGTATAAAGGCACTGGCACTATGTAAGGCTTCGGCCGTATACGGAATAGAAACGAAACCAGTCAATTCCTCTCAGCTCTTCCCGGGGCAAAGAGTGACAAGCCCTCTTCGCAATACTACATCCCAAGCGAGCAGAGATTCGCACCCGCAAAAACGGAGGGTACACCCGAACCCCATGGGATAACCTCCCATAGGATTTTATCCTATGGGATAACCTTCTATAGGATAACTAGTTTAGTATCAACTTGATCTGAGTTATCCTATATCGTCTCTGGCCCCTATTAGCTGTATCTAGCGGCACAAGGCTGAGGCCACGTGCCCATAGGTGTACTGTATTGACTTTTCATTGTTATTGGCACTGTTTTTTTTTCTTTTTTTTTTTCTTCAGCGCTGGGTCTTGAGCGCTCACCACTGTATAAAGGCACCACGTACGTTTTATATATATGTGGGATTGGAAACGCAACCGCGCTAGCTGTATCTATGTACCTATCTAAGTAGGTTGTGGGCCTTGTACGGGTATGCCCTCCGATTTCGCGGGTGCGAATCTCCGATCTCCATCCCAAAGCCTTCTGAGAGCATCTGCAGCAGGAAGGCATTTGTAGAAGTCACGATGGATAGCCCCGTGCAGTCGAAGAAGCTGACGGCAGTTGTCAACACTGTCACTCCACGAAAGCGCTTTAGTTCTCTGCAAAACTTCATAGCCATCACATTTCCGTTCACCAGTACTCTCTCCACTTGCTCCATTACTATTGCCTCTTTCGTGATGGTACCCTCAAGTGCTTCCATGGAGTGTAGCCGTCGCTGAAGATGACAGCTGTGGCTTGAATCAAGAAACCGTCCCTTGAGAAATGTTAAGTCAGCCAATTGACCAAGTCGCAAAGAACCAAGGAGATGTGGCAACGTTTGACAAACTCTAAATGGTGAAGACAGTGACGGCGAGGCATATGTATGGCCACCACCGATTGGCTCCAGTCTTGATGAAGCGGAGGAGACGGTCCAATTTGCATTCCAACTATTAAAGCACGATTCGCGATGGCCAGGTTCCGAGATTCTCAACCTCCCGGTGGATAATATTTTGCCTCAGTTCAGTTTCCAAGCATTAGACTGGAGACGCCTCACTGGACACGGCTAGTCAATTGACATCTCGTTCAGGGAACATTGGTACCGACGCCATCGATTGCCATTATCTCATCAGTGCTTAGGTAAGATGCCGCATGACATTCAAAATCATCGGAAAAGATCTCGGAGCACGGTCTAGCAGGAATAACGTGCGAGGTCGTACGAGTCGTTTCTGGTTAAGAAACCACTGACCATGGGCAACTCATAAAACTCGAATGGAGCGAAAGGAGTCAGAAGATAGATAATATATATAGCGTCTTTTTCTCTGGTGGCTAGCTCACCCCATCGCCGTATAAATGCCCCGCCGTTTTCAGGGAGGCTCCGGTAATATGCTGAACAGTAGCCTTCTATGATATGCACGCGGCTTGGCTCGGAAAGGCTGAAGGGGGGTCCCTAGCCACGCGGAATCGATTATTTCAGATTACAGTCCGTGGCGGGCAAGGGCGATGTGACGGAGAAGTATAAAAGAAGGGGACCGGGAGAGCATCACGTCAGTAGATACGGTGGTATCACTTACCCGCGGCGCATGTTAAGAAGCAAAATGACTCGTTGAAGTCTATCGGTGCCCTACCTCCAGCTGCTCGAGTGGAGCAGGAGCTGCAGGTATACATAGAATCGTGCATTATATTCGACAGTTTGGGGCAAGAAACCAATAAGTCAGTAAAATCAACCACGCCTCATCCTTCAAATGGCTGCTGTACAGAGTATTGCCTAACAGAATGTGTACGTCAGGCTGTACCACAGTATTTTGTTCTACACTAGTACCACTGTGAAGGCGCTGTGTGGACTGAAACGTATACGGAATAGAAACGAAACCAGCTATATGCGCAAGACACCGAAGACGCCCGGAGCTCTGAGTTAGCATAGAGAACTCATTGAGATTGCATGAAGGCTCGTTCCTCCATAATCTTTGTCAGTGCCAATTTGCTGGCCGTAACGTGCCTTCTAGTCCTGACCCGGGCACAACCAAAAATATCCGAGGGCCGAGCCCAGAATCTCGGGGGTGGGTCAGAGCCGAGCAGTTCCAGGAACATAGACTAAATATGGACCTGACCAGCCTGGATACAGCCAGACACACCCCCCGGTTGACATGCGAATCAATCCAAGTTCAACGCGCGTACCTATTCGGTATAGGCATGGGCTGTGCTCGTGATTGATATCCTCGCCAGGGGCCCGTGACGAGGGAATAATGCCTCTCGAACCGGGTTTCGCCGACTTTGTCTACGCCGGTTTCCTAGGAGTCTCATGCGCGTTACCGAGTGTTGTGCAAAACGGCCCTCGGACTCGCGCCCTGCGAGTGCCGAGAAATGTGACCCCTCGACTCGAATGATCGTAAGATGCGCACGAGAGGTCGCATCCCTGAGAGCCAGAGCCCGAGCCCGAGGCGAGGGATCTCGGGGACAGCCGATGGGTTGGGTGTGGTCCTATTGGCTGGGCTTGCGCGATATATCTGCAACCTGTAATCCGAGTGTGTGGGAGACTGTCGAAATTGTCACCCAGAGCGAGTGGTTACAGTGAAGGCCGACTGCCGTTCGCGTTCTAAGGACAGCCTTCGGCATCGGGCTTTGTGAGGTCGGGTATGGGAAACGACTCAGAGTAACGCCCGAGAAGCATGACGAGTCGAACACAGTTAGGTGATTGCCTACATCCATGGATGGCGCCCAAATTTCCGTGGCCAAGGTTTAGGATGTTCAAAATTTGGTGCCGCCAAACATTAGAAAAGTAAGTGTGTTATTTGAAAAGATAATCGACACTAGGGCAAAAACCGCTGGCTGGGGGCTCGATTGTGGCACAAATTGCTCTTTGGACTGACCTGAATTGAATATGAATTATAATAACTTAATTTTACTTGAATTTCATCACAGGACCGTTGGCCCAATGGCAAGGCGTCTGACTACGAATCAGGAGATTGCAGGTTCGATCCCTGCACGGTTCATATTTTCTTCTTTTGCCCTCCTGACTCTGATTCGAGGTCTGCGAAGACCGAGGTTTTTTTTCTCTCGATGATTCTCAGCAGTAGCTTAGATGACTGTAAGCCACAGCAGCTGCTAATTTGCTCAGCCAAGGCATAGCTCCACGTCGCGCACTTGAGCAGAATGTAGGGAATGAGCCTTCCATGGCTATGTCCAAAGTCAGGACGCGTATCTGGTAGTACAGTATGTTAATCTTTTTTCACGCGAGAGAGACCACAATGCCCAGGTGTCTTGGAGTATTTGGCTACATTTCTGTAGTTTGGTCTTGTGATCCTAAGCCTTCATGAGCTACTGTTATATCGCTCGTCGTCTCTAAGCTCTAAGCTCGGCTGGCTGACGGAATGCTTCTTGTTGTTGCACGAGCAGATGCGGAGTTCAATGTAAGACGCTCGCTATGATTCCTTTATGGGAAATGCAAAGTGGCGGGAGCCTTGAGTTTCTCATAATAGGACCTGTTAGTCGACCTCCTGTGACCCGTGTCCACGAGTTCTCTGTCGTGTCTTGCAATGCTCCCCGCGTGCGTGTCTCTGAGTGTGATGGTCAACTCACTTCCATCCACATATTAGCAAGGGGAAGCTTTTAATCTAGGCTTCTCACTTTCTGCTTGTTACGTCTTGCTGTGCCCTTCCCGGGCTATAGCAATTTGCACTTCACGACCAAATCTTGGAGAGCTGCGCTGCTGTCGTAAGCTACATGCGTAATGTCGTAGATTCGGAGCCTGAACCACACTGGCAGTGGCGCTTTGCCTTGATTGATTACTTCTACGCGGAGACCCCTCTTCATTCTTCAGCTCCGTGACCTCTTGAGATCTTTGAACTAGTAGGGTCAGCTCGGCCCGTTCCAGGCACGGGATACCGTTGGGTGGCTTGGATGTTTTATGACACCACATGGTGGGATAGCTTGACCTAATCCCGATCATGCAGATTCGAGACCTATTTGGGGAGTTGACACAGGCCTTCGGGTTACACGCTCGGGTATGTTGTTGCACTTTTGTACCCGAATATACCATCCATTTAATCGTTCACCGGTTATATTCCGCACTAGAAGCTTCTTAAGTTTATGCTACAGCTTCGTGATTGCCCCATGCATAGGCTCGTCCAATATACTATTCCATTGTGCTAGAGATAGATGTAATTGCGAAAGAGGCTTTACAAATGGTTTCCCGATTTGTATGTGTGTGAACTGCAATTGTAAAGCCGCCCATATGTACACGAAGCTAACTCTAGCCGCGTAGAACAGACAAAATCTTGTGGGACATTGGCTGCTTTAAGCGTAAAGGGTGGGTATGGGGAGACAAGTAGCAATGAATCAATAGTGCTGGGTGTTGTTCGCGGATCCCTACCGATGAACCAGTTACAAAGCCGGCAGGTCGTCACATGTGAAGTCATCGTGCCTAGGGCTGTCCTACGGGAATGGTCCCACTCTGAGTCGATCAGAGGCTAACATCTAGGATCCATGTGGTTGTTATGGGGCCATCAATCGCATCAAAATAATCCGAACTGCTAAATAGGCTAGAAAGACACACCACACAGGTAGGAGACAAGGTAGAAACTGGCAGAAACAAGCGGACTACGACACAAAGATTATGACGCACGAAAATTTTGAGCAGACCGCCGAGTCATCTCCTAATAAAAGATGGCGGCGTTCACTTCCCTAGACTGGTTGGCAGCTCTGGATTTCCCCACAGCGTGCACGCGGTTAATCGCGACACATCTCACACATCGGCTTCGCGTCCATGGTCGCGCTTGCTAAAGCGATGCAAATTTTCTCGAGTGCATTTTCCTCTTGGCGTGATCCAGCCTATCTGCTGGCACTTTTCAAGATGGTTCACCAGATATGCGCAGCAACCAGTTAGCCCAGCCAGCCAGCCCAGGTGAATTGTTCACCCGTATGGAGGAAAACAGACTTGGCATGTTTGTCAGCTTTGGCATGAAATTTCGATGTAAATCTTCGGCGATAGGGGATACTTCTAGAGGAAAAGAGGGTCTTGCAAAAGTGTTCGCGAACAGTGGAGCCTGGTCACTGTCAGACGACAAGGAGGGATGTGGTCAAGACCCACCCAAACACCAGGGGGGGAAGAGACGACGAAAAGGTCGTGTACATGAGGGTGTCGTGCGGTACTTGCCGAGAGCCGTGGGCCATCAGCGCTCTGCCCACACGTGGCGAGTGCGAGTATCCCATTTAGAATCAGGATTAGGTACCGACTGTTCGCCCTTGCGAGACCACGATCGCTACTATGTCAGGTCTACTCCACACAACGAACAGTGGGGTGTATCCGTCTCCATTGCCCACTATGCCAGATCCAAGCTTGTTGGTGCAGACGCGGGCAAGTAACGGGCTTGTCGCCGCTTGGCGAGGCCCTCAACTATTATTTTTTGCGTCTTCTCTTCTTGAATGGTCTCAGGGAACACCGCAGAAGCCTGACTTGGACTTCCGGGAAATATTTCCCGAGCGTGCTGGATGCTTGTGCCTGACACAAAGCCCAGTGGGGCATCCTGATATCATGGTCGACCACCGATGGTTGCGATGATGACCTAGAGTGGCATGGCAAAGTGGACCTCAGCAAGATTCTCAAAACATCAATGTGCGCGCCAGCACCGTTCCCCAGGCCGGGATCATAATCACAACACCCGGTTCCAAGGAAATCGGTACAGAAGCGTATGAATCTATTGCATGGGCTTGCCGTTCCGGGCCTGTGTGATCGGGGCTAGACCGGTGTCTACCCGTCATTGGATTCCAAATTTGGTATCGGGTGGTCAAGCCAAGGTAGGCTCGCAGAAGACGAACCCAGGCGACTGCCTCCTTGATGTCAAGTTCGAATCATTCGATGGCAGGCTGAGCGTGTGCACAAAGAGCCTCAAGGCTTGGTTGGCTCGGCCCGAGCGAGGCTGGAGCGAGTGGCGTGCCAGCCGTTACCAACATCCAAGGGGATTTGAGTTCCTGCAGCGGAGGGCGCACTGCACATCCTGAAGTCTCGTCACAGCTTGATTTGGACGGCGGGAATTCATGTGCCTGTGCGATTTTCGATGTGTGAGCGCATCGACAGAGCGGACTGTCGTGCCCGAGCCGAGTCATGTCTGGACGGGATTCCAAGTTCAATCGCCGATCAAGCGGTGACAATGACGTGAATCTGATTGTCGCCGTGGGGATTGTTTTCTGCCTGCTAGAAAAATGTAACATGAGAGCGAGATCATTTCTAGATCACTGATCAGCAACAATGATGAATCCAAGGTGCTCACGTCGACAAGCCCGTCTATTAGCATTGGGTTGGAGGTCCGCCATGCAGTTCAGGGGTCTCGGAGCCGAGGGTGTTCAAGCAGACCCGGTCCCCAGGGGTCACTGCCGGTGCTGATCTGCGAAAGCTCGGTGGTCGTTCCACGGAGGCCGAGGGAGGTTCTGCCAGCTGGGCATGGCCCCCATGCAGGGGTCTTGGTCGGTTGTGGTGAAGGGAGGCAGACTGGCGAGTAGGAAACAAGCCGTGGGCTCTGACGGTTGCGCTGGCTGGCTGGCTGACGGGGCGCGGGCTGCCGACGACAACAAGCCGGGTGGGAGGGGAGCTACAACCCTAATTCAGCCTCGTGGACATGGTGACAAGGTCAGGGGGTTCGAGGTGATAGTGGTCCCCTCTGACGCGAAGGGGATCATGGAGCAGCCCGTAACACCGCGGCCATGCTTCAACCAGCTTGAGCTCGCGGTCGTGGAAAAGGCGCGAGCCCGACTGCTGCACTCGTTCAAGAGCCCCAGGGCCAAAAACCCCACAGCCCCTGGTCAAAGTCCGATCCCGACTCCGCTCCCGGTACCGATCCGGCGCCGGTGCCGGCCTGGCCGATGCTCAAGATGTCACGATCCATGTGGGAGGGGTTTGGCTGCCCCAGACAGCCCAGACAGTGAAACAGAGGATTTAAACAATTCTTGGGCCGAGGCAAGTGACTGCAGCGGAACCGAACCGGCCCCCGACCGCCGACCAGCCTGACCTGGAAAGGTTCTAGAAAAATTTCAGACAACCTGGGTACCCAAGCAGCAGAAATGTATTCTTGGTGTAGTGTGTTTACTATCATCTTGATGAGGACCCAGCAAGCTTTCAGGGTCGATGACGGCGGCAGCTTGGAGCTGCCGAGGTGTATTGATCTCTGACCTGACCTGACCTGACCTGACAGCCCTGACCGACGGCTTGGGTCGCCCCAGGATCTAATCCGGCCCCAAGATCTAAGGCGCGGGGTGCTTGTGATACCCGAGAGCACGGTCGCCGGCAGAAGGGATCGAAGGATTACAAATTGGCGGAACCTTGGGGGTGAATATGGTACGTGGGAGTGGCGATGTTGGTGGTATTTTGTGGTGGTGATGCTGATTACCACTAACCTACCTCTCTCTGGTAGATAATCAAGATATGGGTACCGACATTGACATGGACTGGCCTGTTAGATCAGAGACGCGCACAAAAGAGGGAGAGGTAGAAAGAAAGAAAAATAAAAAAAAAATAAAAAAAAATCATCGGCAGTCGGGGGAAGCAAGACGTGTCGCGTAGTGTGCTGCACAAGATTGCGATCTGTAAGCAATGTTGAAACCCACTTCTTGGATTTCAAATGCGGTTGTAAGTAGGGTGGGGGGGGGAGCAAGGGGGGCTGGCCCTGAGGCGCCAACCAGGAGCAGCCTTGGCACCTGCAGGCCGTTGGACCCCCCGAGCCTCACGGCCGATTTGAGACGGGCGAGTGACTGGCTGACTGCCAAATATGGCCGGGCAGGGAGATATCCTGAGGTACTGTAGGTCGGTCGTCGCAGTGCAGCGGATGAGTGATCAAGCTTTGCGCGACCAGGCACTCGGGACCCTGATTTGTGAGTCTGTCCGAACCGCGCGACCGAGCAACACTGGCTGGCCCAACTCTCTTGGAGGCCAGCGATTACTATCATGTGCACAATATATGCCTTGGCTTGGGTGGGATTGGATCGGATGTAAAACTCATCAACTATCACCGTCGGCCACACGGGCCTTGATCATGGCCGTCTCCCACATGCCTCCTCTCCTCTGCCCCGGGCATGCAAGGTTCACCACGCTGCCGGAGCTGTCTCCGGAAACATGGTAATCAGGTGCCTTTTCGTGTTCGCCCTTGACGGCGCTTCGCTGCGGTTCTGAAATGCCCCGTCTCCGCCGCGCTTGGCGGCCAGCGGCCACGAGATCTCGCTCGTCATCGCGATCGGCCGTGTCCTCTTGGGCATTCAAGCAAAGACTGGAATCAACGGCTCTGAGGTCGAGATGCTCCGCTAAACCTTAATATTGATGTCATGCCCTGTCCGAGACGCTGCCTGACAGGGCCACCCCCCTGAGCCCGGGCAACCTTGCGAGGGGGCCAGCAGGCCCAGAGACAATTGTCAGTAGAGAAGCTAACGCAGACCTGACAAGGATGTCGCTATCGTACTCGTTTCCGTACGATGATGATATGAGAGAGAGAGAGAGAGAGAGACAGGGAGAGAGAGCCGTCGCCAGGGCTGTGACAAACATTTCTGGCCGACACACAGTGTCGTGCCCAGGTCCACTGCAGCCCACGATGCTGCGGGGGCCCAGATAATAAACAGCATGGGATTGTTTTTATCCTGTCCCCAGGCTGTTGGCCCCTAGTCAGGGCCAAGGGGGGCCGGTTTCGATTTGCAGTGCCGCAAGTGTTGCATGGCGATGGGATGCATTCTGACCCCCTACCCTTGGCGGCTGCAGGGCTTACTCAGGAATACACACAGTACCGCCTCGGGCTCCGCTCCATTCTGCACCCCGATGTACCGATACGTACCCTCGTGTACCTCGCGGGTCGTTCCTGTGGGCGCACACCTCTCTCCCGCCCACTGATCGGCCTCGCAAGGTTCCAAGGTTTCGACGACAGGAACGCATGGAATCCTCATCATCATGGCAGATTTGACACGCAGACGGGCTGAGCCAGGCAGAGCCAGGCAGGCCCAGACCGCATCCACCGGATGGAGACAAGAAGACAAGCCACACCAGGTCGACCATCGGGGGCCTTGGCCACGCGCTGGGGCATGATGGTGCTGAGTTTGCCTGATCCGCCAGAGCAGAATCGTAACCTGCCCATTGACTACCTGATTGGGGGGGACCTTCATTTCGTCTTGTGTCCGCCAGCCTCTGGGCACGACAATGATCCACGGCCCACCTTGGCGTCCAAGCCTTTCCAAGAGCTTGGGGTTGGCGAAGGCCTCGTCCAGGTGCAATCGCACCACTTGTGACCCGTTCCTCGCCCTGCTTGGGCCACGTACGTGTTTGACACTGTGGTATCGACGCCCTCCCGTGCGATCTGAGCACGTTATACGCAGCTACAAATTTCAAATCACAACTGTGTTTCTGGGAGGAGGAGGAGGAGGAGGACGACGACGAGGTGCCAAGGGCCTTGCCGTGCCTTGACAATGGCAGTCGTCTGGTGCAGTGCGGTGCAGTTCTGGCCATACATAGCCCGCACCAATTCCGTAATTCCGCAGGCCATGTTGTCCCCCAGAAACAGTCAGGAGATCTAAAAAGAGAGGACAGGACACATGCAAGAATTGAGGATTTGGGGGGTCGCTGGAAGGAGAAAACGGGGGGGGGGCAAGCAGAGTCTTCGGACAACAGCAACCCAGGATCACCTCTGTTGGCCGTCGAAGCTCCTCAGGAGGGTGATTATTCTCAGCGTGACCTCGAGTCTACCTTATTGGACTTATCAGCAGGACGGCCGCTGGCCGCTTCAATCTGTCCGTTCTCGGACTTAAACAACTCGCCGACCGTTAAAGCCCGCCTGGGGCTTCAGGGCTGCCATGCGCTGCGCAAACATGCGCAAACCCCGAATGAGTCTAATCATCGCACCCCAGCAGCTTTTCGCTCAGCCCAGCAACGCCTGGGGCCCATCTCGAGGCAGGGGTACCTCTGCTTAAGGTTGGTGTGGGTCCCTCGAACGGCGCCGAACTTACGCTGGGCCGCTGTACCGCTGTACCGCTGTACCGTTGTACCTCGCTGTTGTGACTGACAGCATCATTACCAGCCCGGAAATCCATTACATATCACATAATCTCCATCTCCATCCAACGCCTTTGGACTACCTTGAACCTCGCACCTCGCAGTCTGTTCACTCACCATTATTAATCCTACTTCAAGCCACCCCCATCCGTCCACATCTCACACTACTTCTCTCCCTACACATCCCACTCGACTTCAAAAAAAACCAATCCATTGTCACATATCATCACATGCACAGGATTGTACCTTGTGAAGCTCCGTTTTTGAGACACACTTGGCAGCACTGGCCCGACTTACACGGCTCGCCCACGCTAGC
This sequence comes from Diaporthe longicolla, assembly GCA_000800745.1. Taxonomy (NCBI): domain Eukaryota; kingdom Fungi; phylum Ascomycota; class Sordariomycetes; order Diaporthales; family Diaporthaceae; genus Diaporthe; species Diaporthe longicolla. Next base: position 219,371 of record JUJX01000017.1, on the reverse strand, counting down.
TCCACGTCGCCTCGCCTCGACAGCGACGTTAATTCCAGCCCTCACTTTTCATATTATCCTCGCCCGTAGTGGCCCTCTGTGACACCGTACGCAAAAATGGAACATAGTCTACCTAGTCCTCCCCTGGATGGACAGCACAAACCACACCCGACAGCGGCAAAGAGACATAGTCCCGGCGCGAAGTCCACCAAGCCTGCACACCGTGTCACCAAGCGTTCAAGCACCAACATGTCCCACTCACACATCCACTCGCCAATCCCATCAGACAGCCAGTCCACACACTCAATGGCTGATGCGAGGCACAAGAGGGTATGGAAGGCATGTGAGAGGTGTAGAATGAAGAAGACAAAGGTAAATAAATCCGCGAAACTCGTGTGCATCCTTGCACATGACCCAAGGGTCGGCCCGCTGACAGCGAACAGTGTGATGGTGAATTCCCATGCAAGAGATGCAAGGACGACGGCCTCGTATGCACAGCGGGCACAAGAAAGAAGACGGAATTTAAGCAGTTGCCCCGAGGGTAGGACTCCCCCACCCCCCCCACCGCGCAGTTGGTAGGCGCACTGGCTCACAAAATGTCTCGCAGATATGCCGAGGTTCTTGAGAACACTCAGTTTGCCCTCATCGCCACCGTGCACAAGCTGTACTCGATGGTCCGCAACGGCCAGCAATGGGACCTCGGCGAGCCTGACCTCAATGACCGCGGCCAGCCCGTAATCCACAACATCGCCCAGAAGCTTGGCTGCATACGACCCAACAGCGATATCGACCTCCCCGTCCACTCCGTTTTCCCAGAGGACGAGCAAGGCCTGTCGGAGCTCGCACGCCAGCTCGAGGAGCAACAGCAGCACGAGAAGGCGGGGCTCGGCGCCGAGCACGACGCGAGGACGGACCGTGCGAGCTCCTCCGACCTGGACCACTCCGACTTCGAGGACTACCGCAAGGCAGCATTTGGTGGTGGCCGCCAGGCCAGCAGCGCCATGACCCTCTCGCCGGCGAGCCTGACATACGACTCGTTCGACGGCTACTCAGCACCATCCACAGACAGCCTCCCGAGCACATCACCGGCGCAGCAGGTGCCTGCCTCTTTCGCGCCTTGGATCCGGGCGCCATCGATGGGATACGAACAGCAGTTCATACAGCCAACAGGGGCATTCGCAGGCATGGACATGCTGAACCAGGGGCTTCTCGAGTCGGAATTTGGTACCATCAAGCCACATGTCCTTTCATGTCCCAATCCAGAAGTAATGCTGGGTATCGGCGACCCAATGATCTACTCTGGCTTTGACCCAGAAGGCATGCGACTATGATCAAGGGCGGGGGCGACCGGACACGATTTCCACGACACGACGGCGAGGACCAGTGGCTGGGCTGGGCAACACGATGATTGGGACGGGCGGGCGGCACTTTGGGCTATGACGGGGATCAATGTCTATCATGTTGGACATAGAAGGCGTCGCAAGAGCCGGATGACGGTGTCTCTCTCTAACTTACGGGCTTTACGGCAAGGCGTTCACTTTGGGGCAGGTTTATTTGGGTGCTGGGGTTGGATTTTGTTCCCCTACCAGAGAAAACAAGCAAGACGTTTGTTGGTTGTTTGTTGTTAAATGGCACGGGGAGCCGAGGTTTTCACTGTTCTTTTTGGTCAAGGGTGCATTGATTGTACGATCTGTCACTTCTCAACTCTGAGGAAGGAGAGGGCAAAAACCGTCACCGGTGCGCGCTCGTTGAAGCACGTCTGCTCGAGAGAATGAATTTAATGATTCCCCCCAAAAGAAGGAAAGCACAAGTCCCCACAGAAACCTCGCACCAAACTCGCGTGTCCGACGTGAAGGGCAAAAAGGAACAAAAAGTGGGCCAGGGATTAATTCCATGACCACCCACCCCTCTCAGCCAGACATCCTCGGCAGGGGTTCCACTACAGAAAGGGCGCAGGTTCGACCAGTGTCCATGCCGGTCTGACATGTCGTTGGCGAGCAGTGCGAATCATAGTGGCTCATAGCGTACCAAACTGGTGGCACAGCGAAACCCGGTATCTCGGTACGTACCGCAACGGCGTTTGAATCGGCGCCGAAAGCCGCTGCTGCTGTTTCGACGGTGTACCACAGTACAAAGGGGGGGGGGAGGAGGTGAGAATTTCATTCACCTGAAGCGGTCGGATCATCCATGGAGGGAGTGACTTTTGGGCTTTTGGGCTTTGGGCGTCTGGTGGTCTTTTTCCGGCTCTTGCTTTTCTGTCCAGTTCTTTTCTTTGCATTTCTGCACGGAGGATTCCTTTTTTTTGCCTCTTCCTTGGTCGTGAAGGTACGAGTGAGTGAGTGTTGGTGAATTTGGAGGATTCAAGGAGACCCCCGTCAGCAAAACCAACGGCGTCCCATCCTGTCCATTCTTGTGTCAACGGCCCGGTTCCGTATTTGCTCTCGCTTGCTTATCGTCTTACTGTACTGCCCGACACTGATGAGGTATGCGAATACGTATATATGGTGTCTGTTTTACTTGCTAGTGTGCGCCAAATGCCACGGTGGGGATTCCTCGGGGTCCAATTCGGAGTGACCTCTCGCTGAGACACTTCACAGGCAGGCAGGCTACAGCGCCGTTTTCCCTGCATTGACCTGACCGGGGGGTGGGGTTCAAGGGGAGAGGGCTGATTAATCAATCACACGCTGTCACTTTCCTGGCGGGCAGTTTCTGCGGGCACAGCGCAAGGGCGAAACGTGCCTCACCTGCTGGCCCCCCCCCGTCCCATCTTAACACATCCAGCTGCAACAGGGTCTTCCTGCCCTCACACCCCACAGCGCTGGCGACATCTCCAAAGCTTGAGTCCGCTCGCCCTACTTATTAGCACCACAGCTCGCCAGCTGGGTGCTGAGTGTTGTGTCCGTCCGCCCCGTGAGAACGTCGGACCCCTGCCGTGAGCCCGAACGTGTTCTGCTGCATCCCCGTCCTTTGTCCCGCCGGCAGCCGCAATCAGATGCGATACCGAGACGGCTTGGCGGGCGCTCTTGGTCCCTCAAACTCATCTTTCACGTTTGACCCTCGCAGCTCGTCCTCTCCCGGCCTACACTACTGCATGCAAAGGCAAAGAGGGGGCATGTAACGCAGGGCCGATGGTATGCGTTGTTGAACGAACCCCGGGCGCTCGCGTGATGCATGTGAGTGTGGAGTGGTCAGTGAGAAAGAGAGAGACAGACTATTGTGGACGATATTTCCAACCATCCGTGCACTATCTCACGGAGTACATATCCGCCTATCCCCGCCGGCTAGGCACCCCTCAGCATGGCGTGAGGCTGGTCCGTTTACAGTATAGCCACGGCTCTTGGACGACAGGGAGGATCAGTGGCAGCGCCGATCCATAGTAGACTGACTTGCTGGCAAGAAGGACTTCTTACATACGACTACGGTAGTCTACAGTACGGTCCTTTGTCTGCTTGCCCGTGCTGTGCAGACACGCCGGTCTGACGTGGCGGGAATCATTCGACCGTCCAGGGGCGGGCGTATTCACGTATACTGCCCGACTGCGTACTCCTCTCCTCCCCTCCCCTCCCCGCTCGCTGCCGAGGCACCAAGCCCAACCATCCATCCCCCTTGGGACCCCTGAGGAGAGGTAGCTGGGTGAACTCTTAGCCATGATTGCAGGGCGGGTGGCCGACGGCTACGACTCTGTGCCAAGGGCCAGCCGACGCCCGTGGTTGACCCATGGTTCTCCCATGGCCTTATTTCGTGCGAGTCTGCGTTGACTCGGTCGAGGGGTCTACGGGTAAGGATGAGGGGTCGAATAACCTTTGCGCGAATACGCACGTTACGCACGTATCCGTACTTCGTTCACTAGGGCTGGGGCTGGGGCCGAGGCTAAAGGGGGGACGAGGCTTGGGGGAGCTTGGCCGCGCGGTACGCTGTACCCTGTTGGGCTACAGCTACCCAGACTGCTGGGGACCGGGCACCTTGTGATGACCGATCGCCGGTGGGCAAGAAGGAGCCGTTCTGGTTTGTGCTGGTCCCATACAACCTCGTGCTCCAACTTGCTCAATGGTCCCGAGTTTCTTTGTGTGTTTGGGTACCGACCGCAATGCGACCGCCGGACGACAGCATTTCCAAAGCACATGGCGCATGTCACATCAAGTCAGTCATATCAGTCACACCGAAAGAACTAAGCTCCACCGCTGTGTTCATCGTCTCCCCTGTACGGAGTAAGCCATGCTCTTATGAATCTACCCTGTGAGTCGACCCTGAAGACGGTCCAGGTCCAGGTCCAGAATGGGGTCGGGTGAGACCCATGCCGGGCTGAAATGACTTGAGCTACTCGGGTGCTCTTTCTCTCTCTCTCTCTCTCTCTCTCTCCTTTCTCTCACTCATTTCCAGTGTTGGTATCCTGGGCGGACATGTGGCAATGCCTGTTGCTGAGCGAGTTGGACGGGGGCTTGGAGGGCAACGATCCCTATGTCTCCCGAGCTTAAGACAGTGATCGGCCGTGAGCAAGCGAGAGACTGCAACGGGGGGAAGAGAGAGCGCGGTGGTGGTGAGTGGGCGCCCATGCGCTGGCGCGAACCAACAGCAAAAACATATCGGAGCCCTACTGCGGAAGTGTGATGTCGTCAACAAGACTGATTAAGAAGTAGGGTATTCCTCATCACCATCTTGTCTCCCTACCTCTCCCTTCCCAGCCTGGCCCGCCCTGCGGACCCCGCCCGCCGTTTTGGCCCTTGTTTGCTGTTCGGGACGGGAGCTACTGCAGAGACTAAACTCTATTCCTACCAATCGCCACCCCCTTGGGGGCACGACAACGAGGGACGAAACACTTTGCTTGGACACGCACACATGTGGTGTTTTCCATTTTTCCTGCCCCGTGCGGAATAGAGTTGGTAGCTCCCGTCACAAGCCCAACTGGACGAGGTCGCCGATCCATATGCTCTCATCCCCTCGTCTTTGAGGTGTCACAAGACGTGTGCGTTTGCCGTGCTAAGGATGCCAGGGCGCAAATGGTAGAGTAGCAGTCACGTGACCTGGCACACACGTGTGCTTTGATAAGATTTGATGCACATTCTCGCCTGGGTCAGTGAGGCGTATCGTTTGTCCAACACAGCCCGGCTTATATGCCCTCGCCAGATGGGTCCCGATGTGGAAACGAACGGGATGGAAACCAAGCAAATAGTGTAAGCACAGCCATCAACAACAGGCATAACCTGTGGGTACTGATCATCGAGAAGGGGGCCACGCTGACGACAACTCTCCGGTCCTCACTTGGGCTATGGGATCCAATGATCCTTTCCCAAGCCACCGTATCACCTCTTACGTTGGCCCGGTGCCTGACTGAAGCGTTGCTTGTCCTGTGCCTGGCGAGCGGGCTTCGGGGACGGGAATTTCCTTGCACGCCACGTCAATGCCGAAACGAGGTACCAGTAGAACATGGCCCAGACCACAATATATCATGGTAAGATTCAGGGCGTTCGTCTGCCACACATACACTGTATGCGTCTATCTATTTCTGGCTCCGCCGGCGCGAGGGACAGACACGGCACCGTCGACGACCCCCCGGCCCCTGCACCTCGCCTCCGCGTGCGCGGGACCCGCGCTTGCATCCAGAACACGGCGGAGCGGAGGCCGGAGCTGGGCACTGGGTCCGGTGGCCTGTCAATGCCTTTGCCCAACTCTACCGGTCTTTTGTTTCCCATTCTGGTATCGGGCATCACCGTTATGGGGGCCAGACATACATACACATACACACATACACATGGGATGGATCATTGCTGGCTCTGTCTCGGGCCTTGGCAGCGCGGCGCAGGATTGGCTGAGATGAGGGCGTGGCGCTTACCGCACCGGCTACGTTCAGCCTCGTCGCATTCGCATCGATGGGTACCGTGCGGGCGTAGATCTTCAACTTCGACAGACACTGGCCGAAGCGTATTCGAGTGAGACACCATTGGGTGTATCTTTGTCTCAGGAGGCTTCACGCCGCGCCTTGTCCCTCCTTGGGATTGTCTGTTCCAACACTTTCCCTATGCCTATTATGACTCGTCCTATTCCCATGCTGACATCCCACGGCCGCGTACCAACACGTCTATGCCAACAGGTGTCCAAAGTCAATCGTACTGCGGCCAATTGCAGCACCAACCACATCTCGAATTGGCAAGCCACCCCCAGAGGCCATCGGAATCGAAATCCCGCAGGCCTCGGGATTTCGAGTTCATCCGGAGCATTACCTGCAGACCCCCAATCCAACCCGGACACTTTTCTCCGATGGGTCGACACCAAGCCAACGCATCAGCCCGTCCCCCCGGTCGTTGGATCGGACTTACGGTCAATTCAGCCCCTTGGCGCCGTTGGGAGTCAAAGTCATCCACCTGTTGGATTACAATTTGTCGACGCCGGTCCAAGAGCCCCCCATGACAAATGCCGGGGATTTTCTGATTTTTTTTTTCTCTCCCGAACATGGGCAGAACCATCCTAGTCCGGAAGAGGATAGATTCCACCACAGCTCATGGCCAGTCCCGGGCCCCTGGAGTCCCCCGGCGGCGGGAGCGGGGTTGCATCTTGTCCGAAGACCTCCCTCCAAAGCGTCCGAGTACTAAACGACAGCCGCCGACCTGTTGAAAAATCATGTTCCTGACTACTTCTTGAACTGCGGTTGCGTGGACCCATGCCCCCAAGGAGATGACATAAACATACTAATCACAAGCAGACATTCTGCACACACACGTATATGCGCCCCCGAAACAGGACATGAGTAAATATGCCCGAAACTCTAAACCCAGCACCCCCCCCCCGGCGGAGGACAGCGCATAGTTCAACCTAAGCTTCGCGTTTCTGCGCTGATCTCTTCGGCTCATCTCGTGCCCACGCACAGACGCCCACCGTGATCGACCGCCGCGCGCGTTTTGTGGAGGTTTTGTTTTGCTTGTGAAATTGATTCATTGCGGCTGCTGCTACTGCAAGAGTCGCTTTCCCCGGGGCGGTTCGCCCCGTTCGTGTGTGCATGTGCATGCGTCCACGTGCGAAATCTGTTACACCTCGGTGCTGAAATGAGAGGCCCCATCAAGCGGTATGCTTAAATCTGACGGGCTGCCTCATGTTGATAGACCGGTCTGTCCGTGCAGCAGCAGGGCTGGTTACTGTGCCTGAGCATATATTAATTACCCCAGTGGATCACAGTGGACTTTTTGTTTTTGTTTCTTGCTCCCTATATTGCTCCTGGGGCCCGGTTGAGGGCGGCGGATATGACAGGCAAAAGCTTAAAGCAGAGTTGCTGGAAGCTCTCAGATGATTATGACTTATCCTCCGGGCGGCCTTTTCTGTCGGGCACCTTGAACGCATGACACGCCTAAACTTTCAACCTTATCAGCTCGTTGGGAAGGCCACTCAACTCGGGAGCCATTTTTAGAAAACAAACTTTGCAGGGACCCTTGAAGCACCATCAAAGGGGCCCCCACTTGATGGTTGCTCAACGGCCTTGTTGACAAAACAATTGAATGAGACGGTTGAACTCTACACGGCATAGGTCGTCGTGTTGATGCAAATCGAAGGCCGCTTGCTTTTTCCCGCGAATGGTCGTGACTCAGAGCTCTGCCGATGTTCCAAATCGCATCCTTGCCAAGAAGGGGTCTTGCTTCTCAACCCCCGGCCGTGCTCATCTTGTCGTGCTGTTACCGCCGCCCTACTGCGTTACTCTTCATGGCCTGAGCCTCGCCGGGCCTCTACTGTCTTGGCGTGTCTACAGGTGCTTCAAGTGGCCTCATTGCCAAGCCTGGGAGTTGGCAAACTCAGGCCGCCAGGCGTCCTGTTCAGCCCGTTTTGGACGAAGCAGCAAAAGAGAGAAGAAAAAGGGCATTGGCGCCAAGAGTGTGGAGTTTTGATGATGATAAGCCACATGGCGATGAAGGTTTGCACGTTGCAATCGACCAAAATTCGCTGCACCTGCTGGCCCCTCTAACCGCGACGGATACTACCGTGAGGAAAACCTTAAACCTTTAGAGTAAACACAAATTCGCTTTGGCAAGTGCCACCCCCCACCCACCATCCCCATCGTGATCTCGCAGGCCCAGTGTAAAATTAGACAAACTTTGTCGCTTCAAACTGGGTACCCAGCTAGATTGATTGACTACCTAGGGATATACCAAGGCTTCGCTTCGCATTCGCATAATTAGGCTTTGCGACCACAAGCGAGATTTGGATGATCTTCCTCAGCGTTGGAATTGACAGGTACTTGGGGGAACCAGCACGATACATTGTCGAGGGCCTTTGTTGAGGCCCTCTGCTCCCCGGGGCCCCGAGTAAGTCAGCCGCTGCAGCAGCCTCACCTCCCCCCGGCCCCAGGCCCCCGGTTTTGATGATCCGTGTAAAACTATTGGCTGGCTGCCCGCGGTGCCCCTGAAGCTTTTCCCGCTGGATGGTTCCTCGGGCCCATCTCTCCCCTTTTTTGCCCTCAACCTCCCACGTGTCGACGGGGTTCATAAGGGCTGAAAGATGATCCCCCCGAAATCTTGTTGCTGTTCTTCCCACACAGACGCGCTCTGAACTGCCGTGCGCTTATGTTCGCCTGATGGGACCGCGGGTTTCCACGGCCTTCGCCTCCGATGTCCGCCTCGTGCCGAACTGCGCCCGAGGCTATTTCCGGCCACTACGCCGTGCCATTGGAGAATGGCCACCTCCCTTCCGTGTTCACCGAACAACAACGTGATAACATGGCAATGCGTAGGTCAGATATCTCTCGAGTCTCCCACGGCCGCGGAAGAAGAAAATATTGTAGTGTAGAAATGAATAGGCCTGATCAACGAGGCGTTGCGGAAGCCCGGCTTGTCTCCGGCGCTATTCGGCGCCGAGGCCACAAATCTCGGGGACTTCCTCGGGCGGCTCAACGCGCTCTCTCGGTATCAAAACAAGAGGTCTTAATCGAAAACTACTGTCGATTTCGAACTACAACGGCTGGCAGAGTCGTCGGACCTTCCGCGGAGCCATTGCCCGGGCTGGCCAGCCGACGACACTATTTCTGGAGCCGGCGGAAGCTTCTCACACGTGGTTTTCCTTTTTCCTTCTTCACCTCCATGGTACAGGTAACCCTTATTGACTATATGCATTAACGCTATCCGACCGCATAAATATCGCAGGTGATTGTATGACTACGATGGCGTATTTCCGAGACGGGTGCGGTCTCCGGTGCCTAATGTTGTCGCTTCTGTGACTGGATGCTACGTCGATGAATATCCCTTCGCCTCTTATGGTACTACCTACGTCTTTTTTGACTTTTTACTAATACCTCATGACGGTGGTCCGTCATGTTCGGCGCGTCGGCCCAAACACCCGCCGACCATCATAATCCCTCGGCACCCGACGAATACCCAGGTCACACTTCGGCGACTTACAGACACCTGTAGTTCACTTGCATTATTAAAGCCCGAGCCTGATCCTCCAGAAAACTTTACAAGAGTAAGTCATGACATGGTTCGGCCTACTTTTGCAACCCGGCTCCGACCTGAATCCGGGCGTATGGAACGTCGGGCTGGTCCTAGTTTCGTAGACTTCACCGGGGGCTTCAAAGAACCCTGAGCTCGATTGCTCGGTCTCGGACCTGCGAATCTATCCGTACGTAGGCCATCTATCCGCGTATAGCCCTCGCTACGCTGTGTGCCGTCATAGCTGGCGTATTTTCGAGCCTGATGCGGTACCTTGGTAGCACGCTCCATCATGGCTGCCATAAGGACTGTGATTAGTCGTGCCTGTTACGGTCCATTAGGCCATAATCTTGGCTGCAGCGTGCCACATAGCCATCTGATACGTTTCAGAGATGTGGCACTGTCAGTCAGATGAACGACAATTCGCCTGTAGTGATCACTAATCCTTTGCTAGAGACAATGCTCACGAACGCGATTCATGATGCGCTTGATTACTGTACAATGTTATTCCAAACTCTCTCATATCAAACCCATTTGACACATCAAGGACTTACTTGCGGTAGTAGTCGTCTTCATGCCTTGCAAGAATGATTTGCAGGGGCTGAGACTGTTTCGACAGGAGTCGATAATTTCATAAAGTCGATGCGGACAGAACATTGTTGGGCACAGACTTTTAGCATCAAGAAAAGTTGTTGAATCATTTGAGGGCATATTCGGTAGAAATTGATCACTTGTACTCTGAAGGACCAAGAAGCGTCGGATGGGCTTGGAATTGCCAACCCCCCCCCCTCCACGGGAATGGGGACAGCTCTTCCAATCGCTGGTCAGGTGGAAAAGCTCCCAGAAGTCTTCGATCCCATAGTACAGATACTCGAGGGAGTCCTTAATGGTAAAAATGCTAAACCTATGTCATCATATCCAGGGCTACGCTTGAATTATGTGTTTGCTTCATATACTACGGTGAGCATGTTGCTTTCAGCAATGACTTCTCACAGACTAGCAACCGGGCTCCCAGGTCCTTCTTCCTAAGGGAGACCATGATAATTAAACGAGAGCATCCTATCAATCCAATTTAGTATAGATTTAATTAGGCATGTTATTCAGTATCTGTACGTAGGAAACCACACGAGAAGCACGATTCCTATAGATTGCAGTCTGTGTATAAAAAGCAGGGACAGTAAATCGTCCAGAATTGTGCGGAGTCCGTCCTTGCGTACCTAGACCCAAAATAAACAAGTCATACACGAATGCATTTTGAACAACTGTGTGGAGTGCGATGGGATTTGGAAGTCCGGGGTCATACGCGTCCTAAGACTATCTCATGGCAGTTTGGCTCAGATGAGGAAATATACCACCTGAAACTGCCGTGTTATTTACGCCGACGACCTTAGCGCTGCTGCGCACAACGTCGCCAGCCGTTATTCAACTCGACTGTTCAAAAGTTCCACTGCATGCCTACAGCGCATCGTCACCAAAAACCAGGTGGCGTGACCGCTTTGCAGAAAGTCAAGAGTTCTGCGGGATCCAAACAAGTCTGATTTATGGAAATTTGAGAAACTTCATCCTATCTATTTATCACATACGCCATGCACCATTAGACATAACCAGTTCCATGCCTCCGAGGCAGATAGGCAGACAATAATTCTATTCTCGCGCGATGCCCATCCTCCTTGCCTGTGCGATCATTTCGCCGATCAGGTCCTTCTCGGCCGTCGTCAACATGCCGTAGAGGTGGTTGTCCGTGGTCAAGCAGCACATGTTGCCCTCGCCGAGGATCCAGGCGCCCGGCTCCCGCACGTCGCGCGGCTCGATAAGATAACTATCAAACGAGCCGAACTTCCACCGCCGCCGCTCCAGGAACTTGTTCATGACCAGCCCGCCATTGAACCAGAACGGCTTGCCCTCTAGGTCCAGGTGCAGCAGCTGTGGCGAGCACATCCGCCGGCTCGGCAGCGGGTCCGGCGATGGGGAGGTGTCGGCGTCGGCAGGATTGATTTCCTCCTCTGCATCGAATTCGGTGTAGAGTTCTGGGTCAAGCCCAGTGTTGGTGCTGTTGTCTAGGACCGCCCAGCTCTGGAGATTAGCCTTTTCTGCTTCCATTTCCTCACGTGTCTTCATTACGCCGAGGGTTCCTGCGTCGCCTTGGTGGAAGACGTAGTCCGTGTCACCGACCAGTTCGAACCCCAGCCAGAAGGTTTCTTTGTCGCCTGGGGCCGGTTGTCAGCGACCTGTTCACGAAATTTAAACACGGCTGGACTTGGGTGAACTCACCATATACCATGTCGTAAACTCCGACTCTTTGATTTTCCCGGTTCCCATCCCGGTCGGGTCCGTTCATCCTGGCGACAAGGAGCATTGCCATGAAATGTCTGTACGTGTCGACGACCAGCACGCCACTCTCCTGCTGATGTCCACTGTCCCCTGTCCACAGCCTGCTCTGCTTGACGTTCCTCGACACGGGTTGAGGGAGGACGGACTGCAGCCAGCTCCTCCTGAGTTCTGGCATGATCAGCCGATCCCGAAAGAACAGTGCCCCTGTCTTGACGTAACCGGGATCGTCAAACATCACCTCAGGGTTGCGGAAGAAGAAACTGTCCGAATCGATGACTGTTGTTTTGGTTGCGTATTAGTGTATGTGTTTCCAGACCCGAGCAGAAAAAACCTAGGCGGTAATCCGAGAACCAAAACAACACACTAGGTAAATTTTATACTTACAAATGACCTCCCGGAAGCTGGACAGCAGGATGGCAAAAGGCTTGATAGCCCAGCCCGCGAGCGTCCAGCCCTTGTCACGGACCATAGCGCCGATATCACGCGTCACCACGCCCTCGAGGTCCTCGAGGTCCTGCCTGGAGTCGCGGTTCAAGTCGGAATCCCTAGCATACATGACCTCGATGGGGAGGTTGCACCCAAGCCTGCGCAGGATGGGGATCTGCGTGAGCAGGTACGCGACCTGGTCGTTGCCAGCCGTCAGCGCGATACCGCGGCCGCCCTTCTGGATGTGTGAGCGTAGGGTCATGTGGTCCGGGAAGTACGGCGCCGTGAAGGGGAAGAGCAGCTCACTGAGCTGGACCAGCAGCCCGCGGTACGACTCGTAAGCGTGGATCGTCTCGGCCAGGTCGTTACTGCCGTCCTCCTCGCTGGCGGTACGATGCCGCTCGCGGATGTACTGGATCACGTCGTCGCGCATGAAGGTGCCACCTTCGGCGTCGGGCACCAAGTGCAGGTCCTCCCATGCCTCCAGGAACGTCTTGTACCTGCGTGTGCGGACCCCAAGTTCCCGGAGGCGTGCCTCTCCCGTCATCCCGTCCAGCGACTGTAAAAGGCCACGAATCTCCAGCTCGCTGGGCAGAAGATTGATGACCCGTCTAAAAGCCTCGTCGGTGTCTTTGACAGGTACAACATGCTTATGATTCCTTGCCTGGCCGCCACCTGGACGCTTGGCATAAGTCCTGGGTCCGTCACCATCTTGTTCACCGAGCAACGTTTGATCCACCAGCTCGGGCGAAAACCTATTTCCATGTCCATCGAAACCGTCTCCCAAACCTGCGCCAACTGGAGCCACCGCTTCCGATGTGATGTTTTCCTCGACGGCAGGGGCAACACGTTGCGGCGGCAGCACGATCCTTGGTTCCCGAGAATACGGATACAACACGTATACCAACCCCAGGGTCAGAAAGAGGGGGCATATCAACCAGAATAACCGCTGCTTCCTACGAGCCGATCTTGAGGTCCCCTTCCAGGGCAGCAGAGTCCGGCCCTCTTTCAAAGGCGAGTCAGGAGGTGAGAATAATACGCCCATGTTCAAGGGATCTTGTATAGGTGGTTTCATGTGCTGCACAACGATGCCAGGAAACTAAAGGGCCAACATGAAGAGCTGGCAGCTGGCAGCCTTTTTCTCCTGGAAGGGTGCGGTCGGGTAGAGGAAGGACGGGACGGCGCGAGTCTCCATCATGCTGGGCCTCGCAGGGGAAAATAGAAAGTCTATTGAAGAAAGGGATAAGCGAACACGCGCCGGTATTTCAGTAGATTCCAGTCGGATCCAGGCCAGTCAAGTGTAGCCCGCCCATCAAGGGAGGTGTCCGGGGGGTCGGGTGTCAGCTGGAAGATCCTGCGATGTTAGCTATTGTCTTCGCCCGTGCCAAAAGGGATCAGGCGGGACGGCCTTCCGGGGAAGGGTTCCATCTTGCATCGGGCTACTGCATCTACAGTTGATGAGAATATAGTCACCCGGTTTGCCGGTCTACCAACCCATCGAGTAGCTAACAGCCCTCAATGGGTACGTCAAGGAGAGGAAGGTGGGATGATTAGCCTGTTGATGATCCAGAACAGCATCATGTTAGCTTGTTGACGCCACATTCCTTGGACTCGAGGAAGCTTTGGGGAACAGCGGAGGTCCCTGGTCCGCGCTTAAGTGCCGTACCGTAAGTATTTGTAAGCTAAGCTACCCTTGGCAGTGTGACCTGTATTCATGTATGTCTCAGCTTCTCAAGTCACCACGACTTCCATCTTCGGCCAAAAAGGGTTCACATGCCAATCTTCCTTGCCAGAACCTCAAGCGCATCCTCCTCCTCCTGGTCACCGTCGCCCACCTCCTCAAAATCGACGTACTCATTGTCGTCATCGGATCTATGCGCGGTCCGTGGCGACGTAGGAGCAGAGCTCCCAGTGCTGTCATCTGGCACCATAGAGTTGTTGGAGATACTGCGTGCAATCGGCAGAATTTGAGCGGCAGTGCCTTGCTGAGCATTGCTTTGCTCGCCTGACTCCGTGAATAAGGCCAGAATTTGGCCACGATGAACAACTTGGCCTTCGACTCTGGTTTCTCCCTTGTCAGCACTGTCTCCTGCTTCAGCTGAATTGCCCCCGCCTTCCAACTGTGCAGGCTGTGTAACTTTCTCCATGGCAACAGCAGTAGGTGACACGGTAACACCAGGCACACCGAACTCCCCATCGTCAAGCGCCAGGTCTCCGCTCCTTGTCTTCAGTGGTCGCACATCGCCATCCCGTCCCAGCGCCAGACGGGCGAGCTCTCGATGGAAAAGCCAAGGGAAGCTGATCAACGGCATTTGGGCCGTTTCTGGTCCGCCATCATTATATGGCTTCGTCATGAGCCGTTCTCTAACCGAAGCTGTCACCTCGTTGTGCGTTACCATGTACATGGCCGCCACGAAACGGTCGAGCTTCTCCAGGTCGGCCATGGAGCCGGGAAACGTGGAATTCTGTGTTTGAGTGTTCCCAGTCACAGCAATCTTGCACTCGGCTCGGAATCGATCCTTCAGAGCCGCCACGTCCCGGCCGACGTTCTCCTGGAGCTTATAATCGCTCCCAACACGAGGCTTGGAAAGGATGAAAGTGGACCATATCTCAAACTCAGTGACAGGTGCCTCATGCTGACCCATCAGCCGGCGCATGGCGACATCGTAAGCTGCTTTGATCTCTCCTGCCTTAGTCAAGATGTCGTCATCCAACGCATAGCGCGACAGGACGCGCACGTCGAAAGACATTTCGTAAGCTGCGTGGAAATCCCCGTCTTTATACCCGTCTTTAATCTGGTCATACATCTGACCCAGGGCTGTGTGGGACCAGTAGATTGACTTCCTATTTCCCAGCCAATGCGGATATGTCCGGGGCCGAAGGTGCCTCTGCATGACTGCAGGCTTTCCAGACTTGATATAGTCGACAGCCTTGGAGTGGAGTTTTGCGAGTTCGATGCCTACAAGAATTGTCAGTCTGTTCTACTGAGGATGAGGACGCTGCCACCAGCTTACATTTCGGGTCCTTGACACCCTCAGATGAGCGATCTGCCTGGACAACGTGGGCAGTGGCGATGGAGCCAAGGGAGTCATTTTTCATGTACTGGACAAAGAACCTGCTGACGTCTTCGATCGTCACATCTTCCGGCTCTGTCAGCCCTGGCGTGGATGATTCTGCGTCGTGATCCAGGGGCGGATGATACCACTCAAGTGGGATGAGTCGCTCGTCCCAAAAGACGAAGTAGTCGTCACCGTCCATATCGCCTCCCGAACACATGCTTGGAATATCCCTGTCTCCAGTTTTTGGGAAGACGACCACGTTCTTGAGATGTCGCAGGTCAGGAGCGTCTACTGCCTCAACCACTCGCAAATCTCCAGGATGAAGCGATGGGTTGCGGCCGACGACACAGAGTCCGGTGACGACCTCGTAGTTGGTCGTACTCCTACCATCGCTACCC
Source organism: Diaporthe longicolla (assembly GCA_000800745.1). Classification (NCBI taxonomy): domain Eukaryota; kingdom Fungi; phylum Ascomycota; class Sordariomycetes; order Diaporthales; family Diaporthaceae; genus Diaporthe; species Diaporthe longicolla. Next base: position 203,774 of record JUJX01000017.1, on the reverse strand, counting down.
TCAATAGGAACTTGGAGGAATATTTGTGGGAGCAACTCGATGTTGTTGTCCCTCCTACCTTCAGTTGCTCGAGAGTGACCCCTCAGCACGCCGATCTCATCGACAATTCCGAAGACCATGGCACTCTTTTTGACAGTGACGGCAAATTTATCCTTCAATTTCTTCAATACCCAGCACTTCCACAAGCGAAGCAGGGTCCAAAGGAATGGCTCTTTGGAATCCATGAATGTGTCTACCATCTCTGCCATGGTCAGGGTGATCTGGTTCTCATCGACTTGGGATCGAAGTAGTTCACCAGCCCTCAGGGAATCGGTCAAAGCTTCCTTGTACGCTCTGAGCTCGGTCTCGAGCATACTGACAAAGACGGACTTGTCTACGCCAAGAGCGGTCAGAATGGGTATCACTTGCTTATTGAGAGTGGCATGAGAGAATGCAGAAGTCTTGATGATCTCAAGGCCGTTGTAGATAGCTTTGAACTTCTCCTGAGAAGGTCGAACATGGACCTCGCTGGGCGGGACGTCAGGCCACGGGACGAGGGTACCCTTGACGCCGCCCATTCTGATCTGGAAGCACGAAGGCGTCTCCGTCAGGTCGCGCTCGTTTGCGATCAATGTTGCAAGAAAAAGTGATATCTTGCCAATCCCATCGGTAAAGTTCCAGACGTGGGCGCCGGTTCGTTGCTCTATGTCATTAATCAGACGGATCGTGGGTATACTGATGCCATTGACTTGACGTGTTGTGGTGAAGCACTGGCCCATTCTCGCCGCGAATCTGCCAACTGAGCGGATATGGCGGAAGTCTCCCATCCATTCACGTATGGACTCGCAGGTAGTATGATCGGTGTCACAGAAAAAGAATGCACCGTGCTCCCTGAATTGTGAATTGCTGAACGCCAAGAACCTGTAATGACGGTCGCCGATGACAATGCCGTTGCACATGACTCTGTGGACACGAGTGAACAGGTTGTCATCTTTGGTGGAGTCCTGTGAGGAGAATATCTTGCCAAAGGTGACCTCATCGGTGAATTGCACGCGGAGGAACCGGTCGTTTAGATCAGAGTACTTGCGGAGGATTCGGTTGGTCAACTCAACAGAGGGAGTCTTGAAATATATTGCGGTTGGCGTGATGACGGCCCGGCGAACCAAAGTTGCGTAGGGAGGTACTCTGGAATTTGGCCAGTAGTGAATGACCTTGGGATCATCAAATATCTTCATGGGCTCAAGTAAATGCTTGTTGGCTTCAGCGACACCTTCGAGCATCAGTCTGGATCTGTCGGCATCGAAGCTGAGAAGTTTTGCGAGAAACTGTGCACCTATGCTGTATTCATCCAGCAGGCCATGAGAAATGCAGACCTCCAATTGGTACCGTATTGGGAAGTTGAGGTGGAAGGTATCTGGGGAGCCAAGGAGTTCCAAAGTCATATTGGTCGAGTCGAGCAGTTTCCAGGCGGTAGAAGTACCGGGATTGACGAGCTCGAAACGGTCAACTTGTGCGATATTGACGTTGTAGTCTGCCAAATATGTGCGGACACGCTCCCACTCATTGAGACAGGAGTCAAAATCGAAATAATACGTCGTCCAGCGGCCAAAATCGACAGACTGCCCAGCTGGCTTCTGAAGACTGGCGGGCAGGGTTTTCAACTTGTGCAGCTCGCCGGATATGTGAGTCTGCCGAACCCACAGGTCCCATTCCTGCCACAGCGACTGACCGTCGTCGTGGGAGACGGGCAAACGGACATAAAGCTTGGGAGGACTGGGCAGCAGCATGGCCAGCCCCCAGGCGCCGTTATTGCGGGAGCCCCAGATGAGACTTCCGGGGTGGCTGAACTCAACTTGAATTTTGAAGACTTTCAAGCCGTAACGTCCAACATTGACCTTGAATTCAATCTCGAATCGCCGTTTGGAGAAATTCGGCAACAACGTAACTTCCTCATAGCTGAACTGCGGCGGGTTCCACATGGTGAATTCGCTGGCCATCATCCCAAACACCAGCTTTTTGGACGGGAATTTCTTCTGGCAGAATTGTGGCAGGATGGTCCTGAGGCAAGGAGTTCGAATTTCGTACGGCTTACGTGTGCTTACTTCAAAGAAAACTTTCACTGTCGAGGAATCTGCTCTGATGATGGTTATGGAATCGCCAGGCCCGCTCCATGTCGGCCATCTGGTCGGGGTCGGCTCGATGACAGCTCGTGCCCTTCCTGTTCTTGTCCCGTCGTTGTTCTCGTGAATCTCGACCCTAGTGAGGCTGAGATTGTTGGCAGTCAGAGATTCCCAGATTTCTCGGGTTTTGATGTCCTTGGGAAGCCCACGTAGATCGAGAGTTAGGTTTTGTGCTGAGCTCAGAGTCGCACCTGTCAAAACAGTGGTTGTGGCACACTGTTGCTGGGGCTGCTGTCTATTCTGCTGTCTTCGCATGTCAGCAGATGTATTCTGTGAGGTCTGAGGACCCCGGGCGCCGTTTGTCCGAGTTGCACCGTTGTTTTGGACAGAGCGACCTGGATGAGGAGCCGAAGGGCTGGTACTTGGGCGTGGTGCGTTGCCATCAGGCGTGTTTCGAGTGCCTGAAGGCGGTGGTAGTCGTCGCATGTTGGACTGGGCGTTGGGGTGCAAGGGGCCGGTCATACGACCCGTGACAGGAGGGGCACGAGAAGGAGCGATACCGGATGTGCCAACGTTCCGGTATGGGATCGAGGCTGTTTGGGTATTGGAAGGGTGTGTGGAGGTAGCAGCCTGAGCAGAAGGACCTCTATCCCGTGAGGCTGGAGACCTTTCAGGAGGAGACATGGTAGTTTTTTCGAGGTTCAGTATCGCATTTGAGTATTGAAAATGAAAGTTTGGTATCGAGTAAAAGATGAGCGATGAGCAATGGTCGTCCAAATCTCAGCTAGCGACGAAAGGGGCCTTGGATACTGTACGCTCATGTGTTTCGGAGCTGCTCTCCGTTGTGCCCTTAACGCTTGAGATGGGAAACCAAGACGACGAGCGAGGGGTGGAGGGACTGGAGGCTGTTGGCTTTTTGTATGGGACCAGCTAGGAGGAAGCAGTCCCACAGACCAAAAAAAGTTGAAGGACAATGAACAATGGGAAGTGTGGAGGAATTGGTGTTGTTTTGGGATGCAAAATGGGAAACAATAGGAAGATTGGATGTCGAAGTCGAGAATGGGATGAAGGTAGGAGACCTGGACGTTTGTTGAGGTGCTCTTGAGTGTGACTGCCAGCCAGCAAACGAAGGCTGATGTGGCCCAATGAACCCAACGCACCTGCACCTGTTATTGTCCCCTCTGCAGCAATCGAGTGACGACAACAAGGGAGGCACGCCCTTGCCTACGTGTGTGTACGTAGGTAAGTATGCAGAAGTCCGCCCGGGTAGACGCCGACCCATCCTGCAACTTGCAAGTAAACCAATCGCCCGTCTGAACATTTCGCAAAGGAGCAGAGTAAACAAGGTGCTTTCCTGTATGTGCTTGCTGACTTGCGTGTGCCTTCCAACCAAGTGGGAAATCAAAGAGACGTAACTTCCTTGTGGATTTGAGCCCATGCAATTCCACCTATGCCATCAAAAAGCTCAACCAATAATCCAATACCAGAGGAACCGACAAGTTGATCCATTCAACTTCACTTTTATGGTCTCAGATGCCAGCAATGCCCCCGTCCAGCTGTTCGACCTGTCCGATATTTACCCATGGCCCGTTGCTCGTAGAATCGCACAGTTGCAATCACGGTTGGCGATCAAAGATCTTTCCAGGGTTCCTTTTCAAGCCGTCAGCCACAAGAATTCAACACCCAAGCGCAAGGAACTCCAGGGCACACTCACATGATCCAGCGTGGGTCTAGCGACGCCTTGATGCTCCGCATGACATCCAGCGTATCGGGCCCGACCTCGAGCAAGAGACTCTCCTTCTTGCCCCATCCGATCGAGTGTTCGCCGGTGCATGTGCCTTCCATGTCGATGGCTCGCTTCACCATCTTCTTTACGCACTCCTCGACCTTCTCCCGCTCGCCGTTGACGGGGTTGTACAGAATGCTCTCGTGGAAGTTGCCGTCTCCAATGTGCCCCAGGATGGAGGCAAACAGACCAAGCTCATCCATCTCCTTCTTGCTGACCTCGATGATATCAGCCAGCCTGCTGAAGGGTACGGCCACGTCGGTGCTCCCTGCCATCATAAAGTTAGCGAGCTCTTTACGCTTGTGTACAATGAGACTATGACCGTGGTGTAAAAGAAGAGGGTAGACTTACAGACTTCCTCCCCACCTTTCCGTAGCGCAAGCATGCTCCAAAGACTTTCCTTCCTGGCGCTCCACAGCAGCTTCTGCTCCCTGGAGTCCTTGGCAAACTCAAAGTTCGACCCGCCATTGCGCTTTGCGATCCGCTGCACACTTCCGATGTTCTCCTTGACCGATGCTTTGGTCCCGGAGAACTTGAAGAACAGCGTCGGCACCTCGTCCCACACCCGGGGCGCTGTCGCACCGCCAAGGTTGACCACGCGCATCTGCACCTCGTCCATGATCTCCATGGCCGCGACGGGCACTCCCGTCTGCATCACCTCGGCGGCCGCCGCCGCGGCGTCGCGGATTGAGGGAAACGTCACCACTGCAACGGAGAGATCCTCCGGCACAACGGCGAGTTTGAGGGTTGCTGTGATCTTGTGTCAGACAAGCAGGAATGCCGGCTTCTTGGTATGGATGGGCCGTTCTACCTTCCGTCACCAGGCCCAAGGTGCCTTCGGACCCAACAAAGAGACCATTCAGATTATATCCTGCCGAGGACTTCCTTGGTCGCCTTCGCGTCTTGATAATTCTCCCGTCAGAAAGCACAACAGTCAGGTTGATGACCCAATCTTTCATCGTGCCGTACTTGACAGCATTGGTGCCAGAGCAGTTTGTCCCAATCATGCCTCCTATCTTAGCACTAGGACCTGTCTTGCTTATTAGTCTCTATAATATGTGGCGTGGCGTAAATCGTTGGGCATAATTGACCCAGCCATATCACATTCGCGGGACAGACTGACCTGGATCGACTGGGAAAAACAGCCCACTACCCATCTTATTCAATTGTTCATTCAGGTCCTGCCACCCGATAGATGGCTGCACCACGATGTCCATGTCGTCTTGGTTGAACTGGACAATCTGGTCCATGTAGGCGAAATCGACGCTGATGCCTCCGAAAGGGGCGGAGAAGTTTCTAGTTTTGATCAGACAGTGTAAAATACAAATTATAGTCATCAGCTTCTGCTGAAATGCCACGGTACTGTTATGTATGACCATGACGGTATAATCATCAAGATGGAGAATTATGACTAAAATGACAGAACCCACCCCTCCAGTGATGTCCCACCCGAATAGGGGATAATGGGAACGTGGTATTTGTAGCAGATCTGCGCAATCTTGCTCACGTCTTCCGTGGACCGCGGGTAGGCCACTGCCACTGGCAGGCTTTCTGTGTTCACGGTGGACCACTCGGAGTAGCCATGCGCGTGAAGGTCGTCCGGGTCCGTGGAGATTGTTTCCTCGTCGGAACCTATCGCGTCTCGGATCTCTTGGATGGCCTGCACTGGTGTGTTAGCCCGGCGACGTGTTGCCCTTCTTGTGAAAAAGGCATTGTCCTCATTTGTGGAGGGCCGGCCAAGCGGGCTCTTACAATCTCCATCTCCTTCATGCTTGCATATCGCATGAGTGGCTGCTTGCTGTCCAACAATGTGGACCCCTTTCCATTCCGGCCTGTCGCCAGGGTCGCGAGCCCCCAGCCCAGGATGCCTGCGACGACAGCGACTCCAAAGACGCCGTTCCCGGTCCACGCTGGGGCCGAGTCACCTCCGGCAGCCGAGCCGGGCTGGGTCTTTGCAGCGGCGTTGGAACTGTTGGTGCTAGCGTTTCTCTGGTTTGGCTTCGCCGCGATCGGCAATGCAAGCGACGGCCGCAGGTTAATTCCCCTGCAGGAGACAGCAGCGCGTCGCCCGAGGGCGAAGCCAGGCGGCAGAGCCCTCCAGGCCGATCTGACCGACATGCAGGCGACGGGGTTGGGTGCAGCTGCCGAGTATCACAATCTTGGCCTCTGATTGGGAGCCAGGCAGCTTTTATGCAGTCTGTTAGGCTCAGGGCTGGGAGATGCCGCGGCAGTTGCTGCAGATCCAAGACAACCCTTGAGAATACTCCTCGTGCCGGCCAGTGGGACCCTTTTTCCTGCGGAGAGAGGTCGACGAGAGAGCTCGCATGAGAGACAGGACACAGTTTGGGAGAAAAGTGAGGACTGTTGTAGAGGGAGGAGAACGAGACCGCTGCAAGATAAATCGGGCGGCTTTAACCGATATGTCGTGCTAGACACCAAGACGTTTATAGGGGTGTGCGAAGTGGTGTGGTCAACCCAAGAAAGGAGGCTAGATATCTACTAAGCAGGACAGGGTAGGGCCGCAAAAGATGACGGCAAAATTGGCTCGTGGGCTGTAGGAGCAGTTCGTTGTACCGAGAGGCCTGAGCTAAATACGCAAAGTGCGAGGGATCAAGGCAATACCTTGAGTAGGTAGGTGGTAGTGTGCTGTCAAAGGAGCATCCGGTTCTAGATGCGGATCGAGGAGAGGAGAGAAACAGTGATAGGCGTGGGACTCGAGGGCATCACACAAGCGGGTGCGGTTGGATAGTGGGTGTCCCCTAGAGACGGTGAAATATGGGCAGGCTGACGAACACGAGAATGGGATGTACAGGAGCCCATTTATATCACATTCTATGAAGCCCGCTACACTGCCAGCCGAGCCCGGGGTGCAGTCAACGGGCGATCGACCTGGTCTCGTGGGTGGAGTCGATGCTTCAAGACCCAATCGGTGACATGAGGGGTCTCTGACCAGTTTGCCCACGAATGTATGGAAGAGAGAGGAAACGAGGGGGAGCGGAGCCCGGCACCCAGGTTCACAGACAGGGAAGGCGTCTTTTGGTGCTGGCAGAGAAGGGCCACGGCGAGCTTGGTGGGACAGGCGTTCTCGTCCAAGACATTTGGGAAAGAAGGAGTCTCGCGGTGCGGAGACGATGCGGCTCCTGGCCACTGAGTGCGTGATGAAAGGACGGCAACCCTGTCGAAAAGTGTTGGAAGGATCTGGACTGACAAGGCAGTGTCTAGTTCGTGGCACGGCGACGGCTGTCCAGGCTGGGTACCGCGTTGAGACGGATTGGTCTGTCTGCCTTTGCAAAGGGGGCAGGGTAGGGCCATAGGAAGAGAGCCGAAGCAGGGGAATCACGCAGGCTGTGGCATACTTCGGCATCCCGCGTGTTTCGCCGGCTCGAGCAAGGGTTCGTGCCGGTCGAAGCCTCTTAGCCCCGTGGGGTGGATCGGATGCTGTGGAGCTTAGGAAGCCGGGCCAGCGCCTGCCAGTCCTCTTGGGGGTTGAATCCCGACCTCGCTCGCCTTGTCTCGTCGTGTCATTACACAATAATGTGTGCTGGGGCAGACACCTCGTGTCTCTCTACCAGAGCCGCTCAACAAGCAGGGCTTAGACGGCGCCCGAGGTGGCTAGAGATGCCTGCATTCTCTTGTGATCTGGCCAGGGCCCCCAAAGCCCTTGCCGGTGACTAGTCAGCCGCAGGTGGTTGGTGCCTGACCTCCGTCTGTGTGTGTGTGGACTCTGGAGAGAATTACTTGTTGAAGCCCAGTTCCTCGGAATTCGCCAAGGAGGCCTTTGGCAGATCCATCCCATTTCGTCCTACCACGCGCACAGCTGGTGTAATATTGCCAGAAGTTGCGGTGACGGACGAGGCGGAGGGAAGGGGGCGTGGAGGATGAACGGCACGAGCTATCAACCTCTCTCGCCGCGCTGTTTTGACAGCGGACGAGAAGAGGCCGGCGAGTGACGTGCACAACCGACTGTTGGACCACCAAGCACGGGACTTTGAGACAATGCGCTCGGCCCTACCAAACTAGAGACAGAATAGAAGGATGGTGGAGGGGCGTGACGGCAGGAGGGAACCTCACGGTCATGCTCGGGGTCGACATCCAACCCCCCGGGCAGGGCTAGGCCTGCAAGAGCAGTCGACATGCATGCGAGCTACTGCAAGAGAGAGCCAAAACGACGACAAGGTGCCAGCTGATCGCCCGGCCGGCAGATGGACTGGCAGGTAGGGTGCGAATATCCTCCGTTGAGGTCACAAGCCAGGAGGCCCGGAGAATGCAGACGTGACACAAGCCGTACGCGTTGTGGCGGCGAGGCGTTGTTCTGGGAGGCGGGCGGGTGCTTGCTTCTTCCTGCCCCAGACTTTGTAAAGCGCGGGGAAAGGTGTCGACGTCGCCTGTTGTGGAACCTAACGGAACGAAACCGGTCCCACCTTGTGGAAGGCTGAGTTGTTGGTAATGTGCTGCTTCGGGGCAATCTTTGGCGACGGCTGAAGACCCAGACGTCAAGGGCCGTTGCTTGGATCTGTTCAGGTCGATCTGATGTGTTCGTTCAGCCCCACCGCCTGGCGATTAGACCAGGTCGCGGTCATCGCGCCCATCTCTGCCTCTTCCAGAACAGGCATACCGAGCTTCCTCCCAACCAACCGCATACATAATACCCCATAGCCCTGGTTTTCCTCAACCCCGCGGACTTACCTGAGCTCTTGAAATGGGCCTCGTGAAAACTGTTTTGGTCTCGCATCCAATTCTTCTCACCAGCTTTGTATGGTCATTTTCAGCTCGCATAAGGGTGACCAACCTCTCTGCAGGTACCCAGGCGCATACAAGAATCACAGATATTGTGCATTCCTACACTGTCCAGGCACACCATCCTACCCAGCTTGCCCAGCTTATCCGCACCGCGCATTGACAGGCCGACGTGATATGACGCCCTCCTCAACACCTGTTGTGCAACCAACACGATGTAGCAGAGCCTGCGCCGCAAGGCACCAAGGCTGAGAGAGCCCGACTGTCGGCGCCTAACCACCCATACGTCGGTGACCAAAGGGCGCACACACCAGGCATGTGGCAACTCCTGTGCATGGGCAAAGTCGGTGTGCTTCACATCGTGCTTTCTACCTCTCCTGGCCTGCTCCACGGTGGCCTGCGGCGCCAGCGAAGAGACAATTTTTCAAAAGCCAGCCTCGGCATCGGCAGACCCAAGGAGTGAATGCTACCCAGAGCCACCTGCGTACCCTCCTCCCTCAACGGTGACAGGGCGATTTTCCAAATCTTACACACGGCACCTCTGCCTCCTTGCTCTAGGCCTCCCCTCCTGCAAACTCAACCGGTCACGAGAGGGCATCCCAACCTACCCCTGAGTGGCTGGAAGAATGTTGAACTACAGTGGAAATCGGATGTACACCCGTACCTCCGTGCAGCTATGGCCCTTATGCACCGGCTTCCTGAGCTTCAACAAAGAACGGTGCGTAGCACGACAGCCAGGCTGACCGTGAACTTGAGGGGTAAGTAATCAAAGTAAAGTGAGGTAAGCTGAGGCGGTAACACTTCCGTCTACCCACATCGAGACCGCCTTCTCCCCCCCCCC